>CM038469.1:12290179-12521876 GCA_021464415.1 Lonicera japonica
TACTAGAATTTTGTTATAAGTAATCCATGCTTAATGCAAAAATTTAAAGCATTTAAGGCTTTAGCATTATATTGAATTTTGTTATATCATTTTCATCATACTCAGACATTTTCTTAGGAACAATTTTTCCACTATCATCCTTTTTGGTAATTTCATAAGGTCCTTCAACTACAACTCTCCATTGTTCAAAATCACTAGATTGTAAAAATATACTCATTCTATTTTTCCAATAGCTATAATTTTTACCATTAAATAGAGGTGGTCTATGGGTGGAGAGACCTTCGGAAAGACCGGTTTCTTGATATATAGACATGATCGTAAACTCTAAGATTGTTAAATCAAAATAAGAGTACAACCTCTGATACCAATTGTAGGTCGGAAAATACCCTAGAGGGGGGGTGAATAGGGATTTTGAAACTTAATGCGGAATTTAAAAAATTTTCGAAAATGTTTAAGTAAAATAATTTACTAAACAAATTTATCAAGGAATGTAAGCAAATAAACAATCAAGTATAAGAGCAAATAAATAAGTAATCTCAAACAATTTAAACAATCAATAATAAAGAGATTGAGTAAGAAAGATTGAACCAATTTGAAGTCGAAGATTTTTTGTCCACACGGTTTCGGCTTGTTCCCCTACTCCGCGCTCGGTTAGTTCCCCGAGAATTTCCACTATAACCGATCTCCTTCCGGGTGAAGATCAAACCTCTAAAAGTGTTGTCTCACACATCTACAAGTATTGCTACACCACAATACTCTCACAAGATACCCTCTTGCTAACCTTGTGAAATTTACCTTTCACAATTTCTAAACAAGAATTTACCTTCTTGTTTTTCCTATGAGATTTACCTCTCACAATTGAATACAAAATTGTTTGGTGATTCACACCAATTTACAATAACTCTCTCAAGTGTGTAAAGAATACAATTTGAAACTCACACTAGAGATATCAAAATTGATCAAAATATATAGCTCAAAAATGAAGAATATGATCAATAATACTTGAATAATTTTGTATATATGTAAAATAAGTTTGTAGAATGATTCAAGTGTTAAAACATGTCTAAGACCTCATATTTATAGCTTACAAAACCATATGGCCGTTGGGGATGATTAAGAGAGGTTTTGGCTCCAAGGTGTACATTTTCAAACTTTCCAACAGCTAGTTTTGACAAAAAAATTCAAATTTGTTTTGTTAATTTCTCCCAATTTAACCGTTGGATCATGCTCAAATTTTAGTCAAAATTTCCAGAAGATGTTGTCTAACTACTGTAAAAATTTCAAAATGATCGGTGCTCGGGAAGTCCTCCATTTCACCGTTAGATAAATACTGGGCAAAAATTGAGCGAATTTTATATGTAAAATAAAAATATTTTTGCAATTTAGCAATTTTAGTTCCAAATAAAATTATAATGATTTTGGAACCTCAAAGATATGTTTCTAAGATACCCATTTTTATTAGAGATTAAAATATGATCATTTAAAATTAATATGAATTTATTTCAAAATCGGTTTTTATAAGAATGATGTTTTGAAATGATTTTGATTCAAACTTGGTTTTGATCAATCTAATAATGATGCAAGTTCATGTTTGAGCTATATAATCAATCAATTAAGAAACTTTACATTGATCCTAAGCAAACACTCAATTACCGAATAGATGAGTCTTCGAATGCTTCGATTTGTTTCTTCAAATTGATTGTTCACTTGAAGCTTTTCCCTTGAAGCTTTTGCATATGATTCTTGATCTTTGTGCTTCATGGATTTGCATTGCTAGCTTGTGAGTGATGAGATTGATCTTCTTGTCTTGTCCAACGCTTGTAGAAGAGTGATCTTGATTCGGGTAGATCGGTTTTAGTCGAATGCTTCGTTGACTTGATCGGATATTGATTGAATGATCCTTGTCAAACTTCCTTTGAGCAATCATGCTATTCTTGATTTTCCACATAAGAAATCTTTAATCTTATATCAAGAACATGTTAAATTACACATGATTGATTTATTGTTATTATCAAAATAAGATTAAGACCTTTAAGGTCAACAGTAACATCTTCAATTGGGCCTTTAAGCAATATCTTCCATTCTTGAGCCCGATCCCCTTCAGCGCTGCTCCATGCTTTAACTCTGATCTTCATCTCTTGGACCATGGCCATAAGTGCGTCTTTGATCTTCTTGGCTCTAGCTCGAGTGATTGGACCACCTGGAACCCGGATAGGATCTGCATAGTCTTCACTCCATGATCCAGCCCCAGTACTTCCATTGGACTCATCACATTATGATATCTTTAAAGAGTAATTTTGTTTCCATCCCCAATATTTTGCAATTTATTTGTGTTGTTAAGTTAATCCACCTTACCTTTTAACCACGGGTTATGATAGACTTACAAAAAATTTATTAGGGACTTATAGAAAAAAAAGGGTGATTTAAGTGTAAAAATTTATGAAACCAATCGGGGAATCTCATGTTCATTATTCTTACTTAGCTCCAAGTCGTATATTAATGTTACTTACAATTTTTGAGTTTCATATAAACTTTCACATGTTTAAGGAAATTACACATAGTGTGCTATCGTCTAGATATAATATGTATTAGGGATTTTACTGTGTAAATTATGTATTATGGGCCATAATGGACTTCCTTGTAAACCCTATTTACTATTGTAGTTATACCCTATTTAAAGAGCTCATCTAATGAACAATTAAACAGGGTTGTTCCTACAACACGTTATCAGCAAGCTCAGAGCTAATAACCCTAACTAAAAGAAAAAAAATATTGTCATCAACCACATCTAATTTTGCTCTTGCTCTCTATTTTTAAGATAAAATAGAGATTTAATTAAAATAAAAACCGTTTTTAAGATAAAACAGAAATTTAATTATCTTAAAAATAATTTTTAATTAATTAAATTCCTGTTATACATTAAAAACAGTTTTTATTTTAATTAAATTTCTGTTTTATCTTAAAAATAGTTTTTATTTTATTTAAATTTCTGTTTTATATTAAAAATAGTTTTTATTTTAATTAAATCTCTGTTTTATCTTAAAAACAATTTTTTATTTTAATTAAATCTCTGTTTTATCTTATTTTAATTAAATCTCTGTTTTATCTTAAAAAACAGTTTTTATTTTAATTAAATTTCTATTTTATCTTAAAAACACTTTTTATTTTAATTAAATTCCTGTTTTATATTAAAAATAGTTTTTATTTTAATTAAATCTCTATTTTATCTTAAAAACACTGTTTATTTTAATTAAATTCCTGTTTTATATTAAAAACGGTTTTTATTTTAATTAAATCTCTGTTTTATCTTAAAAAACAGTTTTTTATTTTAATTAAATCTCTGTTTTATCTTAAAAATAGTTTTTATTTTAATTAAATTTCTGTTTTATCTTAAAACAATTTTTTATTTTAATTAAATTTATGTTTTATATTAAAAACAGTTTTTTATATTAATTAAATTTTTGTTTTATTTTAAAAACAGTTTTTGTTTTAATTACCAATTATGCCCTATAGAATCCATGTATATATGTGAACCAAATTTTGCAAATCTATCATTGAAATTCATCTACATGTAATTATATATAGATTGTATATATATATGCATAGTTTATGTAAATTTAAAACTTCCTTTGTGTATATATATATAGTTAAGGATTTAATATATTTATATATATATATGAATTTGTTTCTAATGCAAAAGAGCAGTTTGATTTAATGCGGTTTTGAATTCCACCACTATATACTGACCACTCTGTAGCCAAAATTTACACAATATTATGCATGGTATATTTGGGATGGATTAATTAAATTTATAATTGCTATAATTGTGGTAAATCAGCCTGCTAAGAAAATTAGAATATTACCTATATTCTTAATTGTTTGATTTAGTATGTCATAAATTAAACAGTTGCCATGATGATAAAAGTTCATGCGCATTATAATTACTATGATAAAGTATTTTCATATAGTATCAAAAAATGTGACAATTATAGATCTTGATTTTTGAAATCTAATTCATAATCTTGAAAAATAACTAACATGAATGTACTCATAACTGTGTAATATCTTCTTTATTATTTACTAAGATGACCGACCCAACTCGACCTGAATTTGACATTTTGGACTCAGAAGGATTTGAGTACCATCGGTGAGTTTCTGATTTAGAAACCGCTTTTGTGGCTAAAGAATACTCTGCCACACTTACTGACCCCAAAGACCCCACAGACAACGGATCGTTTGACAAGGTGAAAGCAAATGCATTAATGTTTCTAAGGAAACATATTGCCCCAGCCTACGCTAGGAGTACCTTCAGTTGAAGACACTTAAAGAATTATGGGATGCCCTTAAGGGACATTTTGAGAACATTCATTACACTTTACTCCCAAAATTAACTATTCAGTGGAATGAAATCCGCTTACTTGACTCTAAAAAGGTTAACAACTTTAACAAGGACATGATGCGCCTAAAGGTATGTCTTAACTTCTATGGAAAAGATCTCACAGAAGATGATATGATTCAGAACACCATTTTCACTTTTCCTACTTGAGCACTTATACTAGCGAACTAGTATAGGCTCGCGTATGATAACAAAAAAATCATAACATTCAATAAGCTGATCAACCTACTGCAAGTGGCTAAAAGGCATAATAAAGTTCTTTTGAATAACAATGCCAGGCCCATCGGGATAAAGAGAATTCCTGAGGCCAATTACGGTAAAATGAACAGTGAAAAGAACCCCAATGCAAAGGGGGCTGGACGTGCTAATCCCTACTCAAGTGGTAACAATGCACAACATGAAAATGGATGTGAGAGTCTTGGTACGGATTGTGGAGGTTCTTCCAAAGTATAGAGAAGAAAGGGTGCTATTGGACCTAGTGATCATGAAAACAATATGAAAAATACACCTAAAAACCCTCCAGTCAAAAAGGAAAGAGTTGGCGATGAGCCATGTTACAAGTCTAGAGTTGCTGGGCACTAGTACAAAAACTGCCATGCAAGCGCTAAAGTAGAAACGAATCACAAGAGATGTCAAGAGTCTAAAGAACAAGAATCTCATTTTATGAATGGAGAAGATAATGATACTAATGTCAACTTTACAATCGCAGACTTTAGTGGCAAAAAGGACTTTGCTCAGTCAACGGATGCACTCGATTTTGACCGATCTTCTTCATTCACTTTATTTTTCAAAAAATAGTTGAACATGCATATTGTCTAATTTTTAATTATAATATGGTTTTGTCTTAAATTTTATGATTGATTGGATAAATTAGATTTCTAAACAAGATATTGGATTAATTATTGTTGGTTTTATTCTAATTTTATTCTAAAGTAATAGAGTTTATTCGTTTTATTACTACATAGTTCGGAGTTTATATTTGATTTCATTACTGTAAAAATGAATCGATGATAACTTTAATGATTGGTTGATAGTGGGAACTCTATAGCCATTCAACGAAATAGGCAATTAATAACCTATAATACCTATGTGACTATAATGATTAAATCATTATAAGAGCGAAGAACTGCTCAACAATTTTGTTGCTAAAATGGTGTTTAAGGTCACATACGCTCTATATGCACCCAAAGCGACCCTTACTTTGTTAATAATATTCATACCAATAGTAATCATACAAAAACTAAATGTAAGAATGGAACAAAAATATATTTATTTTATCTTTAAACAAATGTGTAAAGAAACGCATTTTAAAGAAACTTATGAGTCATTCTAGTGAAATGTACCCCACTAAGATAAGGATTGTCAAATCCTATGATGTCAACAACAATGTACCGTGGGACATAGACTCATATAGGCTTTGGCATGCTTGCCTAGTGCACCCTAGTCATGATGATCATTGTGTTAAAATACTTATATGGACATCATCTCTTCTGAATGATAAATAAATGGGACAAATGATACGAACCACGCCAACAACGTGACGAAACTCGTAGCAAAGACGGTCCTAAGATCGTTTCTATAATCAGAATGGATTGAAAACCTTGACCCTTTGCTTATATGGAAGCAAGAACCTTGGTATAAGGAATAACTATGGATGGGGAAACCGCGACCCAACACCTATAAAGAGATGCGAACCTTGGTATATTGAAGACGCCATAATCGGATATGAAAGAACCGATTGATAAGTCGGATGTGAACGCCACGAAAAATTCCGATAAGTTCGAAAGTTCTTTAAGAACCAAGAGAATTAAAAACCCTCAAATTTTATTAATGAAAACTCACACTTGATGTCCCAAATGGAATGGGATGGGGAGGTATTTGTAGTCGTTACAAAATACATCCAATGGTCTACATTCAATCCCACCAACTATGATCTAAGGACTCATATTTATTCTCACCTACTTCGAGTGACATAAGCAATGATATCACTAATGACTTATGTAAGCGATGACATCATACTACAAGTGACATAAGCAATGACATCACTAAAGACTTATATAAGCGATGACATCATCGATGCATGATGTAAGAGATGACATCATCAAGTACATGACAAGATACTAATTTTAAAACAATATAAAATAAAATAATTCTAATTATTCAAGTTTTTCCACTCCAGCTTTCTTTATCTTGAACTTCCATGCTCTATCGTTGAATCTATGTGTATTTAAGCCTTCATTCAAGAATTCATAATACTCCTGGATTGAATTGAATGGAGGGTTAGGCTAGATCACATCAACAAAAATCTAACACATTGCAATGTGTTGATACTAGCAATGCTCAAAAGTAATTCTTGATTTTCAAAGTATTGGAAGCCATATCCCCCTTCCCATTATGCCTAAGTGACCATGTTAAAGGAACAACATCCCATTTTTCAAAGCCTGCCCTTTAGTAAAAATAGGATCGAGACATCCTTATGCTAAAGATACAAAATAAAATATCCCATTCTTACAATATATATTTATAGATAAATCCATCCAGAGTGTGGAACCATTCAAAGTACTTTATGGATTTGGTGGATAATTCGACATTCTGGTCACATGTCGAATAATTATCTACAAGAAATGCTACATTTACAAATCTTTTAGCACATATTATACGCTTAAGGGCTCACCACCTTGATTACTATATCATGTCTATAAGACTCGGTAAGGCTGGAGAGTTTAAATCAAAAGTACTTGATGATCATTGCATAAAATCGAAGTAAAGAATCCCGTTCTTCATGTGCATACGCAAAAAGGTCTCACAAAAGCAACCATCAAAAGGATATAGATGGTAGATAGGGCATTGGTTATGTGCACTGTATTGCCTATATATGCCCATGATTTATGCAATATTGCACGCAACTTTACTTATTTGTTTCAAGGTCCAATATTAGACAATTATTATATGCGTACCAGTTGGTAACTGGATATTAGCCTAATATTTTATGCATATGTGCCGATTGCGCCCCCACAGCGCACCAAACTGGGCTCGCTGAAACAATTAAGTATTTAACGTTGTATATGAATTCTCCACGATAATCTGCTATTTGGAATCCTTGTCAGGTGATATTTTTACCGCTAAGAATTGCGGATTGTCACTTTGATGAGATAGTCTTCCTGTCGTTAGGGAGAGATAAGAAAAGAAATTTTTAATGGAATGACAGGAATTGTTGTGGTCCCCACTCTGTCTCATCTTGATCCCCACGCATATAACAATGTATAGTGAAGTGAAAAAGAATAATCAATCTTTAAAATGTAACAGATTCGATGCCTGATACGTTTAATGATATTGAAAAGTGACGAGATCAAACATACCAGCTGCAATATGCCTGCAAGGTTATAAATCCCCAACAAGGGGCATAGTGTCACAGAAAGAGACGCTGCAACTACATTTAGTGGAGGTGTGGTTGAGACCATGGCTCTTTAAAGGAATAAAGGGAGGCCATTTGGTTCGACAAATACTCACACAAAAGAAGAAGTGGAGTAAGGCACAAATTGATCAATCAATCATTAATGTAAAAGCCTCTTTTATGAGATTATCTCTGATTATACTTATGTCCATGAATCAATACTAGGGGACGCCCCGAAGTTATAAATGATTTCAAAGAATAAATAAATCTCAATGGATTAAGAGAGGGCATATGAGTTAATGGAAAGATTCTCCATATGCATTGATGATAGACTGTTGCTCAAGGAATCAAAGAGCACGATGATGTCGAACCTCGCTCTGTTGTAAAATGTCAACAAAGGGCAAAATTGGCCTAAATGAAAATAAGCAATCCAGACATAATTAGATTATCTAGCAAAGAGACAGGCATTTGGTCCGGTAGTGCTAACCGTGCCAAGTGTAAATCCTGTAGAACATAAATAATTATTTGCCATAAAGCGTAAAAGAGGAAAAAGAAGTTCTGAAGTAAAAGGCTCACCTTGTGGCGCACGGTTTCTTACAGACACTCTGGAATTTCCTAAATGTTATAACATTCCGCTACTTAATTAGCTTGAAAGTTTTCGAAGGACTGAGAATGCAGCTCATGAATATGGTCACTGCGTATCTCTATGGGGATCTTAACTCAAAGATATATATGAAAGTGTCTGATGGCCTTACATTACCCAAATCAAGTAACTCTAAACCACGGAGTGCGTTTGCAATTAAGTTGAAACGTTCACTTTACGGAACAATTCGAACAAATATGGTATACCCGTCTAAGTGACTACTTGATTGGAAAGGGATATAAGAACGATGAATTATGCCCATGCGTATTCATAAACAAAACAAGTTTCGAATTCGCAATTGTAACTGTATATGTCGACGATATGGACATAATAGGTACTCTTGATGAAATAAGAAAAACAACTAACTACTTTAAATCCAAATTTGAGATAAAGAATCTTCGGAAAGCTCGAATTTTGTTTAAATCTTAATCTAGAATATCGAGCTTGTGGAATACTAATCCATTAGTCTGCGTATGTTCAAAAGATAATCAGGCAATTTAACCTAGACAAAACGCATTCTACTTGCAGTCTTATGGTTGGTCAAAATTTAGATCAAAGGAAAGATCAATTTCTTACAAAGTAAGATTACAAAAATATGTTGAGTGGTGGGAGATGAACCATTAGCTTGGGATTGTTCTTGTTAGGTAGATTTAGTTCAGTGCCAACGCATCATAATTAAACACCTAAAATGAACCATTAGCTTGGGATTGTACTTTCTCTACAGAGAGGAAAAAGTGTATATGACAGCAACATCTAAAGTAAATGATGATGCTAAAATGGCCACCCCCTACATTGAAATCCCAAACAAAATCTTGATTGATTTTGTTGGTGTTGGGTATCTCTCTGGCCCACACAAAGCTCTAAGGAGAATATGGCAAACTAGTTCACCAAGTTTTTTCCTAAGGCCATATTTGAAAAGCATGTGAAAAATATAAAGGTGTTTAGGTTTTCCCAACTCTCATGATTGAAGTAATGATCAAGGGAAGGTGTGAAATATGATGAAATTTTCGCACCTACGTTGTACTCTTTTCCTTAGACCAAGGTTTATTTTTCCCACTGGGTTTTGTTACTTGATAAGGTTTTTAACGAGGTAACGATACATGCATGCATAAGATTTTCAAATTTCTTGATTAATGAAAATATCAGGGGGATGTATAGACTTCAGGGGGAGTCTAATATCCACACGATGTTACGTTATACTCTTTTCCTTAAGATTTATTTTTCCCACTGGGTTTTGTTACTTGGTAACGTTTTTAACGAGGTAATGATACGTGCAAGCTCTATTGATTGAAGTAAGGATCAGATAGAAATATAGACTCAATGGAGGAAGTCTAAGAGGATTGTCATAATGTTGTACTCTTTTCCCTTCGATCAAGGTTATTTTTTCTACATGGTTTTTGTTACTTGACAAAGTTTTAATGAGGCAACAAGACATGTGCCATTCTATCTACGACTTAGCACAAGGGGGAGTGTTTAAGAAAATTACACATAGTGTGCTATCGTCTAGATATAATAGGTATTAGGGATTTTACTGTGTAAATTGTATATTATGGGCCATAATGGGCTTCCTTGTAAACCCTATTTGCTATTGTATTTGTACCTTATTTAAAGGGCTCATCTAATGAAGAATTAAACAGAGTTGTTCCTACAACACCCCATATAATTTTCATATATGTTCGGATTCAAAAGTACAATACAAGTTTGCACGGCATAATTATGGACTGGCTAGTTGTAGCATCATGTATTTAAATTAATGTTAATTATGTTATATTAACTCTTTTATATATATGAAAATGATCGTTTGATGAGTCGGGTGGTCCGAATCAATTTCGGTTGGTAAATAGGAAGTTTTGGGTTCTTTGTGATTCGTTAATTCGCGCTAACTTTGGGCTATCGTAATTCCTCCGTTACTTATCCGATTAAAGTTTTATTCCCATGTGTGTCTAGTATTTGTATCATTCTACAACTTTTGTGTTTTGGCCGAAAGCTTTCGCACTCCTCGTGAGTCAAAATAGGGCGCGAAGTAGGCCCATCGCTAAATCTGGTTGTTTAATAGCATTTTGGCAGAGCGCTGTCTTCGGTGAATTTATGGAAAAAATATGTCCATAATTTGGGAAAACGTACTACTTATGAAGTTTTCGATCTTTGAATTACCTTTCCGTGCATATAAAGAACACCTCAATCGGAGTTCCGAGTCAAAAGTTATGGCCAAAACAAAAACAGTGCTCCAGAGCCAAAAAAACTGCGCGCGTTACTGTAGCAACCAACTTAAAATGGATTAAAGCTCGTTTTAAGCTCTTTTTCATCCAATTTTAACCCAACCTCTTCCATTAAACTCTAGAGAGCTCTAGAGAGAGAAAGATATGTGTTCTTGAGCGATCTTTACCTATTTTCACTCCCGATTGAAGGATTAAACATCAAAAATCATCCTAAACACCTCCTAGCTTACTATTCATCATCTTCTACCTTAAGGATTCTTTGGGGAAGGCTTGAAGCATCAAATTTCTTTCTTCTTTCTCACTCATAAATTTAGGTAGGGGTTTTCTTACTTTCAAAACCCGATAAAATGAGTTTATTACTTGACAATTCATGCATTTGACTTATATAAAGTTAGAAAGTTGAATATATATGTATTTATGATGTTCCATGATATGTGTGGTATTGAATATATGATTGGAGGCACAATATGCCATGTATACTTGATATAAAGAGTTGTTTGGACTAAATAAGATACCCTTGACAATATATCTACGACATGGTTGATAAAAGTGATTGATTTGTAAACTTTTTATACCAAGGGATATGTGGTTGAACTTGGTAAAGTATATATGGCATAATTTGATTCATGTGGATAATTAGCATCATGTTATGCATATTATATGATATTATGGTGTCAACCGGAAGCTCGGCAACTTTCAAATGCATGGAGGCTCTATTATGGCTTATGACTCTTGTTCAAGTATCTATTTCTCAGAGGCTTGTATCATTTATTTATGTACTGAAGAGCTGGTGGCTCTTGGAAATCGAAAAATGAATTGAATGTATAGTGCTTGCTGGGATGGAAAAATAAGCAGGGTCCGGTGCCCTTGGGTTGAAAATCTCTAAACCCCTGGGGGAAGCAACGTTTGGCCACCTATAAGCCACCGGTGAGGAGCCCGAGAACCTAGGTAGTTGGCAAGGCATTATGATCTCTGTTTATATCTGTGTTTTTATAAAATTGGGACGGTTGACCCCATAGTTCTCATATGGTGATGGCTTTAGAATTATGGTGATTATGGATCATCTCTACAGTTCATGCTCTCTATCTTAAGGTAAACGGTTGACCCGGGAGGTAACTTGCATTAGCACGAGCATGCATCTTTTAATTGTTGGGAATGATTCTTGTTTGCGTTACTTAAGTAATATGTTTTAAAAATGAAATGACAAACTTGCTTTTGAAACACTATGCCCTATACTTCCTCCCCTACTGAGCAAATGGCTCACCCCAGGTTTTTTTTTTCTTTAAAACATTTCAGGTACTCACAAGTCCTATAAGGACAAGGATACGACAGGGTCAAGGAAAATATAGAGGCTCTGATACTACATGTATATCTTGATTTTCCGTGATGCATACATATATATATATTTTTACGGGACGCCACGGCTAGCCCGAGGAGTTTATATACTTTGGTTATTCGTATGGTTTGGATTGTATGTATATTATACATGTTAGAATGTATAATATATTTGATATCCCGTGCATTGTGATATTTGCTATATCTATTATTGTTGACTTATTTCCCTTTACATACCTATCTTAGTCCTACTAAAATAGGTTAGTAACGCTCCATGTCTTAATTACAGGTGTTAACCTGTACATTAAGGCGGGGGTGTTACACTAGTATTTCATAAATTTTATAAACAATCAACCAATAGTTCAAGTACAACAATAATATCACAAAAGTGGGTAATCATAACCAAATTTTACTCCAAAACCCATTTATATATCATTATAGAAGTGTATCATGGTTCATCAGTTGCTACGTATCTGTAAGTAAGGGTTTTGGATCAATCTTTACCAATATGAATAGATAATTGGGGTTTCTTGTATAATAATCATAATAGAGATATATAAAGTGCAAATCATCTAAAGAATCAAAAGAAAGCAACCTAAACCCCCATGATTATGCAAATTTTGGAATTATAGTCAAAACCCCAAATTTGGTTAGATTCAAACTAATTAATGTCTAATAACTTGAAAAGAAGTTTCTATACTAGTGCTCTTACCTTTCATGAGCTTAGATTCCAAAAATGAAGGCTTGATGATGCCCCCTCATTAAGATCACGAAACCCTAGCTTTTCCACTTGAGCTCCAATGGTGGAAGAGATGAAGATGATGATGAATAGTGCAGATTTGGCCCCAAATCTTGTATAGACAAGATAAACCCTCAATAATCCCTCAAGAATCCCTAACTCTCTCTCTTTCTAGAGCCCCCAAATGTGTTGTTTATGTGTGCTAGTCGAATATGGGTGTTTGGGGGTGATAAAAGGTGAGAGAAACGTGTCAAAAATGGTCAAAATGGGTTTATACTGATGAGTAAGATCAATCCTAGTCAAGGCAAAAAGTGCATTGGTTTGTTTTCTCAACAATTTCTGATGAGTAAGATTGATCTTACTCCGGGCAAAAGTGCACTGCTGGTATTTTGGTCATAACTCCTTGCTCGGAACTCGGATTTTGATGATCCACATATCAACGAAAAGATAATTCAAAGATCTACAATTTCACTTAAGGAAGTTTCCTCAAATTATGAATGGATAATTCCCATAAATACTCTAAAAACAAAACTTTACTGAAGCATTACCAAACGATTAGAATTTACTAAATGGCTTATTTCGCACAATGTTTTGACTGACGAGGAGTACGAATTGGAGCTTCTGTTAAAACACGAAAGTTGTAGAATGGTATGAAATGCAGACATAGGCGCCAACAACAACCAATTCGGGTACGAAACACAAAAATTACGGTAGACCAAAGTTGGCTAGAAACAAAGAAATCGCGTAAGACCGAAACTTACCATTTACAAGCCGGAATCAATTTGGACCTCTCGAATCACTAAACGATCACTCACACGAGTCTAAGTAGACTAGTATAACTAATACATAATGCTAGAACACTACGAGACTCCATGAATCGAGTTTTGACCACTCGAGATGAAATGAACGATTGAACAAAGTTGAATACGGTGGGATGAAAGTACGGAGTATTACAATTATTATCCTAATATACATCACAATATAATAGAGTAATTTTCTTTTTCATTTTTGGTAGATCAATAACCACAAAGCAGGGACGTACATATAATTTTTGTTAAGGGGCTACATATATAAAAGACTATAAAAGCGATCTTATTTCATAAATTCTTGTAAGGAATATGCACATTAAATATATATATATATATATATATATGAGAAAAATGAAAAATCACATTCATATGTAATATAGGAATTTTTATTATTTTAAAAAAAATGTCTTCACAAATTTAACCTATGAGATTTATTTATCCATCTTTACCTTCACAAGAATAAAGATAAACACTAAAAGTTCTAACAAGGTTAAAGAAGTTTTAAAAAAAATAATGTTGCACCTAATACAAAAACAATTTTTGGTGTCTCATTCACAAAAATGTTAATTACATTATTAAAAATATTATGTCATCACTTAAAATATTAGAATTAATTGCTTTAGCATGCACATATATGAATAGCATTGTCACCAAAGGTAAACATTACTTGTTTAAAATAAAGAGCAACACTTTCATTTTACATGAAGACTCAAGTTATTTATTATAAATACCAAGCATAAAATATTTTTAATTAATATATATATATATATTAAAAAATTGAGGGATTATGACTGTACCTCCTCGGGGACAAGTGCCTACATCCCTAGCCAGGGACGTACGCAAGAATTTGATTGAGGGGGTACAAACGTAAGAGTTTTAAAAATGCATAAATAATTTTTTCAAGAACTAAAAATCACAACAAATCAAAATAATATATAGATATAAATATGAACGTTTTACATACAAAAAAAAGGCAAATATATGAATGTTTTACATACCAAAAAAGAAAAAATGATATTTTTTATAATAATCCTCTAAAAGACTTCATGTTTTGAAAACGCTGAACGATAGCTTCATTGTCAAGTGCCTCGAATATGTCCTTCTCAATATATGTGATCAAGCAATCATTCAACAAGTCATCTCCCAATCGGTTGCATAGGTGATAAATGATAACCAAGTCTATATTCATGATACATAATTATTTAAATAATTAAAGGTAAAATTTTACTTACTTTCATAAAGAATGAACAGGGAATAAACCGGAGAGAAAACATAGCAAAATGGACAAATGAAAGATATTTTGAGGAGGACGATCTGTTGCTGCTTTTAGCCTTTTCAAATCCTTTAAATACCAAAACACACCTTGTATTGTTGATGTTTATTGCACATGGGCCCTCCGGCAACTTTCAAAAATTTGTAAATAGAATAACAAACCTTGCCCTATTAACTTTAATTACAAATAGGTCCATCTTTTCAAGAAAAAAAAATTCGGTAACTTTTTTTGGAAATCCCAAGAAGTACGGCCGTACCCCCTTGGGTCTATGTGTGCACGTCCCTGTCCCTGGCCCCAAAGGGCATCATAGAATAACTTTATCCTATGTATTTATTGATTTGGACTACTATATATACTCCCATCCACTCATACACAATGATTTTAATTTTTTTTAAAATGTATAATATATCATACACATTAAGTATGTGGGATTCAATTCACGTTTATGATTTTCTGTTTAACAAGAATCATATATCTTTAGAATGGACTAGATTTTTGCTTGTCAGAGATGCATTTAGCAAAGATTCACCAATGGCTATGTGGGAGAGCCATTTAGTTTCCAAGCCTTATGTTGTTCTCTGATCACGCATAAAGAGATCCCATATAGAAACTTTTGATCAAGCAAATTTTTCGACAAGAGCGGTGGGTGGATACTTTTGCGCACAATTTCCATGCAAAGTTTTATACTTTTTCGCCAAAAGATGTCTGGCTAATGTAGATCGTTACAATATAGCCAACTTCAAGGAGGTGCTAGCCAATATCGAGATATTGAATGGCTAAGTGAACGTGTTGATAAAATTGAAGAGGTGAAGTTTTTGAGTCCCTTGGCTTTCTGTTAGCCTATCAATTATTTTTATTGTTTATCTTAAATTGATGAGTTATATTAATAATTTACCCTCTTAAAATTTATCTGCTTTTGCACTTTAATCCGAAATCTCACTCGTCGTTAGGGTTTTGTACGAAAAAAATCATGTCCATTGCAAGTGGGCATTGAAGTGGGGTAAAATGGTTAATGTCACACCCCAATTTTTAGGGATATATATATATATATATATCACTACAGACAAAATCCAATATATATCTTGTCTTCCAAATACCATGAGTGAATGACAAATAACCACTAAATAATAAAATATAAAAATTAAAAAAACAATAAAATTCACCACACAAACTATTCAATGTACTCAATAAGCTAAATAATTCCTTATAGAAATATCTTTTGTCCAAAATAAATCCATTCAAAAATATAATTACATTAAAAGTCTTCAACGTTAGTCAAGTAAACTAATGAAAAATACCGTGGCCAACTATAAAAAAAATCCATACATAGTCTCTAATTGATAAATTTCATTGTTCGACTAATAAATTAAAATAACCCAAACAAAAACATGAAGCCAAAGTAAAAGGGATGTAAATCATTGCGAAGCGAGCAATCTCCCTTTCGGCGTCTATCTCTCTTGATCGTCCTGTTTGGCTAAGCTCATAAAAGAACGTACCCAATAAGCATGGAGACAACTTGGGTCACTACTAAATATTGGTATGAGTTGATTTGTTTCACCCAACTATGCCCATGATGCAATTATCATAAATACAAATTTAAAACTGAAATAATCATGAAACAAGACATATAGTTCCACATACTTATCGAGACAAAATAATAGTTTCCCGATACACAGGTGGCGGTTAGTTTCTTGTCACATTCATCCATAAAACTTTAAAGTAATACTTATCAGAATTCTATGGTAGACCAACCCTGCACAAATGTTAAAAAAGGCCTACATTCCTTCACAAAAGAATTTAGTAACAAGGATAATATCTACATCACAAAATAAATTGCTGTGGTAAAAATTATTTGTTTCTGCCCAAACCGTGTGGAATTTGGGAAAACTTAAAACACTAAAAATGTCCAGAATTATGATTCTACAAATACTCGCAAAAGATTGCAAAAATTGACCGTTTAATACCCCAAACCAGTGATTCAATGCAGACACTTTTCACAAACGAGATTCAGCCATAACTTCTAAAAGATAAGGAATTAAAGAAAACTCCAAAACATGAAAAATGAGCATAATCAAATTTCCTTCCAGGTTCATGTGCTAGAATTGTCATTTAGAGATCCAATAATTTGTACAAATTAAACAAAGAAAAGTCCTACACTCCTAATCCACTAGACTCTTTAGTTAGCGTGTGCACCTTAATTACGTACCACCTCGCCATACTCTCCTATGGCATACACAGATCATCCTGCCCAGTGTCTCCCCGTATAGATAGCGATAACTCCGAACCGAAACTCGGACGGGCATATCGTCTAAAGTTTCGACCTTATTCGGAAGGCTAATTATACGTTCGCGTGCTAAACACTCGCCCGTCTGCGAGAATATTTCAACTATCCACTCATCTAACCAACAATAGAATGAGTGTATAAACATCTCAAGTCCACATGAGCTTGTAAAAATTCATAGGAAATTTCCATTGGATACACCAACATTTTATTAAGTCAAAACAAAAACCATTCGGGACTTTCTCACCTAATTATTATATAACAAGTCCCAAATCCATCATATAAAGGAGCAGTGGCATAATTAAGGAATTTTCGTAAGATTCTAGTCAGTTTTTAAGAATCCTAATCAAATTATACCAAAATCATAAGTTAAATTCCACACAAACAAAACAAGAACACATACAAGACTTAACTTCAATCAAAACAATACCTCTCAACATAAAAATCATATTCAATCAATTCCTAACCCCAAATTCTCCTAATACATGATATTAACTTCTCTAATTTTTCCAAATTTTTACACAAAAAATGAGTATCCCAAACGAATTCCTATATACACATGTAAGACAACAATCTGATTAACACTAGGTATCTTAATACACTTGTTTTGTAAAATTTATATCTCCCAAATTAAAAACCCTACAATTTAATTCCAAAGCCAAAATTCTTCTAACTCACAATATTAATCTATGTATTTTTCTCAGATTTTTAGTAAGACCATACAACTGAAATTTCTTTATCAAGAAACTTACAAATAATAGAACAAAAACACAATAATCCTCATTTATAAAAATTAGGTCAAAAGAAAATCAAAACATGTATGAATATAAATCACTAGAAGAGGGTGAGAATCACTCACCTTAAATTATCGATAAATGGAGAAAGATATCTTGAAACTAAGGAACAAAAATAATCGTTCACAATCGTATCTCCTTCTACGCCTTAGACCAAGTCGTCTCTTCCCCTTTTTCTACGTACGTTGTTTTCTTTTTCTTCTCCTTCTCCCAATATAACTAAATATATTATTATTAAATAGGCAATGGGTTTAAGGCTTTTTCTTAAATCTTATAAGATTAAAGACTTATAAACACTAATTATATAATAAACTTGGGCCACAACCCAATACATGTTGGATTTGGAAAACCAATTAAATAAAAATATAAGACTCACTAATCTATTATAGTAGGCTACCAAAAAAATATTATATAGAGCCCATCCAACTCATGAATGTAGAAAATAAATAAATAAATAAATCGTAATTATAATTATGTAGACACTTAATTTGACATTACCATAATACCCATATAATATGTATATATATAAGTGAAAAAACAACTAGAAATTTATGGGTTTTACAAATATACACACCTTAAAGAAATCTCGTCTTGAGATTTAAGCTAAGACGAATGATCCAAGAAAAGTTCAAGGTGCGACTTTCTCATTTTCTCTTCCAACTCCCACATGACATCATTTCCTCCTCACTCCACTGAACCTTTACCAAATTTACCTTCTTACGCCGCAGCTATTTTACATCTCTATCTAATATTTTAATAGGTTGAATCATATATATAAGATCATCATTAATCTCTATCTCTGTTGGCTGCATAACTTGTGTATGATCCAGAACACACTTTCGTAGCAAGGGCACATGAAACACATTATGTATCATAGACAAAGCAGGTGGCAACGCCAGTCGATAAGCTAAGCCCCCAACTCTCTGAGTGATCTCAAAAGGCCCTATAAACCATGGAGCTAACATCCCTTTGCTTCCAAATCGCATCACACCCTTCATAGGTGAGACTTTTAAAAATACAAAATCCCTAACTTTAAATTTTACCCCTTTTCGCTTCCTCTCTGCATAACTCTTCTGCATGCTTTGGGCAGTCTTAATTTGATCCTTGATAAGATTAACCTTCTCTATTGTTTCTCTCACCAACTCGAGTCCGGACATAGGAACATCCCCTACTTCTACCCAACAAGCTGGTGACCTACAAGGCCTTCCATATAAAGCCTCAAAAGGAGCCATTCCAATACTCAAATGATAACTATTATTGTACACAAACTCTACTAAGGGCAAATGATCTTCCTAACTACATCCAAGATCTAAAATACAAGCCCTAAGCATATCTTCAAGAATCTGGTTAACTCTCTTAGTCTGTCCATCCGTTTGGGGATGATAAGTTGTACTTAAATCTAACCTTGTATCCAAAGCACGGTGAAAGTTTTCCCAGAATTCGGCCACGAATAATGGATCCATATTTGAAATTATAGAGACCCGTGCCCTATGCAATCGAACTACTTTGCAAATATAAAATTCGACTAACTTATCTGCACTTCTATGGACACTAATAGGGATAAAATGAGCAGACTTGGTGAGGCGATCAACAATCACCCAAATTGACTTGTTTCCCCGCTTCGACCGGGGCAAACCATCCACAAAATCCATGGATATATATTCCCACTTCCAAGTTGGAATCTCGATAGGTTGCAACAACCCAGATGGTCGTTAATGCTCCACCTTTACTTGCTAACAATTATAACATCGAGATACATACTCTCCAACATCTATTTTCATGTCTTCCCACCAAAAAGTCCTTTTTAGGTCATGATACATTTTCGTCCCACCAGGATGAATGGTGAAACGAGATCGATGAGCTTCATCCATAATCTCCTTTTTTAGTACAGCTATATTGGTCACACAAAGTCTACCCCGCAGCCTTAAAGCACCCTCAGAATCTACAAACCAATCTGTAGGGCAATCATCCAATGTGTCAACTACCAAATCATTTAATTTATCCACAAGGGTCGAGTCTGTATGTTGTTGTTGAATAATTCTACGCAATAAGGTTGGTTGTACCACCAAGCTACCAATGTATGCTTTCCCAGTATTTTGAGTTGGCCAAACATCGTGTGAGGCTATAACCTCAAGGGACTTCCATTCTTGAATCATAGAGAAGCCATCAAACTATGTTGCCTACTAAGTGCATCAGCCACCACATTCCCTTTGCCCGAGTGGTAAAGGGTCTCAAAGTCATAACTACTGATAAATTATACCCACATTTGTTGCCTCATGTTTAGCTCCTTCTACGAGAATAAATACTTTAGGCTTTTGTGGTCCGTATATAACTCAAACTTCTCTCCATAAAGATAATGATGCCAAACTTTTAACATAAAGACCACGACCGCTAATTCCAAGTCATGAGTAGGGTATCGTCTTTCATGAGGCTTCAATTGTCTAGAAACGTAAGAAACAACCTTCTGATCTTGCATTAAGACACAGCCTAAGCCAGTACCACTAGTGTCAGTAAACACCACGAGTTTTCCTCATGCTACAGGAATAGTTAACATCAAAGCTGTAGTCAATCGTTGCTTCAACTCTTGGAACGTCTTCTCGTAATCGTCGGTCTAAATGAACTTCACATCCTTACGAGTCAATCTAGTTAGGGGTGCAAAATAATAGAAAATTTCTCAATAAACCTTCTGTAATAACCAGCTAAGCCCAAGAAACTTCTCACCTCGGTTAGATTCCTAGGCTGCTTCCACTCCCTCACAGCAACTACCTTCTTTAGATCCACAGCTATTCCCTCACTAAAGATTGCATTAAAAATCTCACATGTTTTTCCTAGAAGTGACATTTATTGAACTTGGCATAAAGTTTTTGTTCTTTTAGTATCTGCAATACCATCCTCAAATGATTATTATGCTCTTCCTCACTCCTAGAATATACCAAGATGTCATCAATGAAGACTATCATAAACTTATGTAAGTAAGTGCAAAAAATTCCATTCATAAGGTCCATGAAAAATATAGGTGCGTTCGTCAACCCAAATGGCATGACAAGAAATTCATATAATCCATATCTTGTATGAAAGGCCGTTAGTAGAATACTCTTTTCCTCCACCCCCAGTTGATGGTACCCAGTTCTCAGATCGAACTGAAAGAAGGTTGAAAGCAAAAAAGTGCAAGAAGAAGGCCCGAAGAACAAGTCAAAATCCATTCTGAGGCCTGAGGTTAGGAAAATTCCTCAAACTACCCCCAAAATCCATTCAGGAGCCCGGGCACCGGTTATCCCGCCTTTTAGAACACTAATATTATATATATATGTATGTAATTTTATTGATTTTTATATGTAAAATTTATATTTGTCAATTTATGGGTTTTTTTTAATTCTTTGTTTTCAAAATTAGGGGCTCCTAAATTTTGTAGTCCAAAGGAAGTTAATGCCAAATTCAAGGAGTTATATATATAGTTCATTTTTGGTACGGATCGGGTTTTTTAGCGACAGTTTTTCGGCAATAAAGTATTGGGAAAATGTTTTTAGCACAAAAAAACGTCGCAAAAAGTTCAGTTCATACAGACTGATTTGCACTTATTTTTTTGTCTATATATATATATATATTACGGCAACTTTTCCCAAAAGGCACAATAAAGTTTTCTTCAGATAATGAAATCTTCTATGCCTTTTATTTTAGGGACATTACCGCCCAAAGATTCTAGATCATTTAAATCAAGTCCTTCATTTGCGTTAAACCGATATACTTGTCTTCATGAGAGTTACGTTGTCAATCGAATTTTTTCATACCATAATCTCATCACCATTGAGTTTTATGGCTATAGAAAGAGAATATATACTAATAGTGCAAACTATTGATTTACGTTGCCTTATCGACCCCGAGCTGACACGTGGCCATTCACATCGGCCATCGGGCCTGCTTGAGCACAAGGAGCTCGGAGGAACCCCGTCATGACTTCGCATGAAGAGTAGAGCTCTTCAAGAAAATGGAAACCCCCTCAAAGGTCAACCACGTATGACAAACTACGAGCACCGAGCTCCAGAGCTCATTCAACAAACTCCAGAGCTCTCCCTCTTTTCTTCTCCCTTTCACGCCCAACCACTCTGCCAGAGTAGTTAGCGGAGAGATGGACAACTGCCACCTTCTCTGCAAAACGTGTAGCACTCCCCTCACCTTCATTAAATGCATACCAACTGCATTTAATGCACCGAAATTCACAGAGAAGTAACGACAGAGTTGGTACTGATAGAAGTATAGCACCTTACCTGCTCCGAAAGCTCTTGCCACGCACCTACTACAGTAATATATATACTAGAAGCATTTATTTCTGCAACCAACCCCAAGTTCTGATCAAGTTCCAATTGAGAAGAGCCAAGGAGGAGCAATATACACCAAAAAATAAACGTAAAAAAAGAAAGACAGAGCTCGTTAATTTGTTTTTAAGGTTCTTCGAACAAAGAGACTAAGAGATAGTTAGCTCATCTTTCCCTTTATTAGGAGGACGAGAGAACAGGATAGTTAGAGAGGCTTTTGTGAGTTTGTAATACCTGCTGGTTCATTATAAATAAAAAGCAAACCAAGCTCATAGCTCTATTCCACAGGGGAGGATTAACCTGTATTTTCATACGAGGCCAACCTCCTCTATAAATCTTTGATCCTCTTAAATTCTGTAACTTTATTGCTCTAATTAGTTAGAATAGTTATTCGACTGTGCGATCTAAAATACCCTCCCAAATTTTAGCACCAACAGTTTGGCGCTGTCTGTGGGAAAGATAGTTTTACCAAAGTCACATACCTCTCCTGAAATTGTAAAACCACCTAAGAATTTTACTATGTCTTCAAGACAAACTCGGCCAGACCCTATATTGGCTTTACAAGAACGGCAAGTTGTCCTTTAAATCCAAATCGACAGACCCCTGGTCCAAAGGCAAAGTCCCTAAGTTAGCAGGAGGAATAGGTCATCTTCAGCCTTTGTGTCTGTTGGTGATGGAGGCAAGGCTGTTGTGCAAAATGAAGACAATTCAAAGGCCATCCAAGTTCCAACAGGCCCAAGTACAAAGTCGCGGGCTAAGAAGTTAAAGGCAGAGCTGAATGGATTAATTCAAGCTATTTGGGCTCAAGAAGAAGGCACAATCAAGCCCATTGGAGGGGAAAAACGTGGAGCACAAAATGGAGGATGGATTACACTTATTCAAGACCAATTGGAGTGAGAAGACCATGTCTATGTGGCCCAAGATGTGGAGTCAAGCCAGCCCACACATTTTTATTTATTATTGTTATTATTTCTTTTAAAGACTAGTTCTTGTTTGATTAGGATTTGTTTTGAGGATTCCTTATTGGATTGGTTTTTTGTTGCCTAAGTTTTCTTCACCCTATTTAAAGGGGGTTCATTATTTTATTTTATCATCTAAGACTTTATTCATAATAATATTGAGTGATTTAATCCTCTTTGGTTCTTCACGAACTACTTGAACTTATCAGTTTGTCCGTGGCGTTCATTCGACTTATCAATGGTATTCCGCACCCGATTGTGGCGTCTTCGTTTTTCACCAGAATCTGATTGTAAAAATGGTCTGGGTCAATAATTTTCTACAGTTTTCATGTGTATATGTGTTGAGGTTCGCACAACCAATTCATTGTGGTTGCGGATTTTGAGCGATATCACCATAGGTCGTATTAGTTGGTATCAGAGCGGGTTCTACTATCAGATTTTATCTATCCATTAATTAGTAGTTGTTTGATTTGTGTTTCTGTTCTTCGTGTTTTTGTTCTTCGTTCTGCTTATTTATTTATCGTGATTGTTTTGTGTTCATCGTCCTAAAAAAATAAAAATAAATAAAAAATCAAAATTCTCATTATTCTGCATCTGTTCTTGCTTAGTTCTTTTCGAATTTGTTCTTGATTGCTAAAGTACACTCGAATTGCACCTATTACGAATCTGCTTCATTTATGGTTTAAAGTCGAATTCCTTTAATTTGTTCTTTTGAACCCTAGTTGCGAATCTGTCCATCATAGTCTGTTTGCTATCGCGAATCAGTTTCTATTGTTTCTACTTAGGGTAGGATTTTGACTTAGTTAGTGTTAGTTTTCGATTGTAATACAACTCTTACTACCTTACGTTTTGCTGAGATACGAGATTGTTAGAGTTATTAAAACTTCGATTTCTGCATATAAACCCTATCTGCGATTGATTGTTTTATTAATCATATAAACCCTAACTGTTGCGAATATGTTGGTTGTTTGTATAAGCTTCTTTTGGTGCTTAAAATTCAATTTTGTTGAGTTTCGAATTGTGTTATTTATTTCAGTTGAAATTTTGAATTCTGAAAATTTTGACTACACCAGATTAAAGTAGAAGTCGAGAGACCCAATTATTTCTTTTTAAATTTGGATTCTATAGGGTCCAAGGATTCCAAAAATCACGTTTCCACGAGACTGAATTTTCGCACCTATTTCTCGTTCTTTTGCCCCTTATTATGTCCGTAATCGTTGGGATTCTAGTTTCTTATTGATTCGCCGTATGAACTGTCCATTCATATTTTGATATTCAATTGAGTAGTTCAATAAGAACTTATAGAGCATTAAATTGAGCAGAAAGAGGCGTAAGCTGTAAGACCATTAGAGAGTAAAAGCCAATAATTGTGGAGTGATACAAGAGTGAATTGAGTGAATCATTCTTTGAGAGAAACACGTGAGGGAGTGCTTGTGAGGTCCTTAATTCTATTTTGCAGGTTATATAAATAATGTCGAAAAGCCAAGAAGTGGCCTCGAAAGAGGAAGAGGGTCATCAACCAACCATCCCGAACTTGCAAGTATAAGCTTTGTTAAGGGAGATGAGGAAGATGTTAAGAACTGAGATAGAGATGGTTCATGGGTGGATAGACCGAATAGAGAACACATAAATCAAGCAATCAAATAATGCTCATGCTCGTAGGAGAGGGATAATCCAACCTAGAGAAGCGAGGGTTGAGGATGAAGAATCTTACGATGGTGGTTTTGAAGATGACGATGACTGAAACCCAGTGGCCGCTAATAGGAGATATGATGGGCAGAATAAAGAAGGAAGGAATAGGGAAGATAATAATATGGGATAACAATATGTATCAAGATGAAGATTCCGTCATTTCAAGGGAAGAATGATCCCGAAGCTTATCTTGAATGGGAGAAGAAAGTTGAGCTAGTGTTTGATTGTCATAATTACTCCGAGATAAAGAAGGTAAAACTTGCTGCCATTGAGTTCTCTGAATATGCAATTGTGTGGTGGGACCAATTAGTAATGAACAAACGAAGAAATATAGAGCGTCCTATTGAGACATGGGAAGAGATGAAGACAGTGATGAGAAAGCGATTCGTACCTAGCCATTACTACCGGGAGCTGTACCAAAAGTTACAAAGGCTTACACAGGGCAACCGCAGCGTGAAAGATTATTTTAAGGAGATGGAAGTGGCCATGATCCGAGCGAACGTAGACGAAGATCGAGAGGCTACTATGGCCAGGTTTTTGAATGGGTTAAACCGAGAAATTGCTAATGTGGTGGATTTGCAACATTATGTTGAGTTGGAAGATATGGTGCACATGGCGATCAAGATTGAGAATCAACTCAAGAGAAGGGGTAGCCTACGCCAAAACCAAACTCCAACCACACCCTCTTGGAAATCAAATCTCCTTTGGAAGAAATAGGAGAAATCAGTCGCGTCAAGGCCCAAAATCGAGCCCAAACAAGAGACGACCAGCCTTGGAAACCAAGGTAAACCTGATCCTAATACACCTCAAAATCTTGATATTAAATGTTTTAAGTGTTAAGGTAGGGGTCACAAGGCAAACCAATGTCCCAAACAAAGAGCTATGGTGATTCGAGACAACGGTGAAATAGAGACCGATGAAGAGTCTAATGATGATTCTATGCCATTATTAGAAGATGTTGATGATGAAGAAGAAGAGCTTGCGGCTGAAGAAGATTTGTTGATTGTAAGAAAATCTCTTAGTGTGCGAGCTAAAAAATATGATAAAGTACAACGAGAAATTTTTTTCCATACTAGATGCCTAGTGAACAATAAGGTATGCAATATGATCATTGATGGCGGAAGTTGTACGAATGTTGCAAGTACTATTATGGTGGAGAAGCTAGGGATGCCTATTATTAAGCATCCCAAGCCATATAAGTTGCAATGGTTGAATGATAGTGGGGAGATCAAGGTGAACAAGCAAGTATTAGTCGCATTTTGTATTGGGAAATATAAAGATGAGGTCTTATGCAATGTAGTACCAATGCAAGCTGGTCATCTATTGTTAGGGCGACCATGGCAATTTGCTCGTCGAGTGAAGCATGATGGATTCACCAACAAATATTCTTTTAAGCTCAATCATAAGACGATTACTCTTGTCCCTATGTTACCGAAGTAAGTGTATGAAGATCAATTAAAATTGCAAAGGGAGAGTGACCAAAAGAAAGAGAGTGAGTTAAAAAAAGAGAGTGGGCAAAAGAAAGAGAGTGACAAAAAGAGAGAAAGAGAGAAAAAGAAAAAAAAATGAAGTTGAAATAAATGAGAAAGGGCACGTGCGAGAAAGCATGAGTCCGTGCACTGTTCCGGTGATTTTAGTGCCTAAGAAGGATGGGATGTGGAGAATGTGCGTTGATTGTCGAGCTATCAACAATATAACGGTAAAGTATCGACATCCTATTCCTCGCTTAGATGATATGTTGGATGAGTTGCATGGAGCTTGTGTATTATCTAAAATTGATTTAAAAAGTGGGTGTCATCAAATTAGAATGAAAGAAGGAGATGAATGAAAAACTGCTTTTAAAACCAAACATGGTTTATATGAATGGTTAGTGATGCCCTTTGGGCTAACTAATGCACCGAGCACTTTCATTCGTTTAATGAATCATGTTTTGCGTGCATTTATTGGAAAATTTGTTGTTGTCTACTTTGATGATATCTTGATTTATAGCAAAACCTTGGAGAATCATGTTGAGCAATTAAAATCAGTTTTAGATGTGCTTCGAAAAGAAGAGTTATTTGCTAACATAAAGAAGTGCACTTTTTGCACCGATAAGTTTGTCTTTCTTGGTTTTGTTGTGAGTGCACAAGGTATTCAGGTTGATGAGGAGAAAGTACGTGCAATACAAGAGTGGCCGAGTCCTACAACTGTGGGGAATGTACGAAGTTTTCATGGACTTGCTAGCTTTTACTGGCGGTTTGTGAAAGATTTTAGTACTATAGCCGCACCGTACGGAGGTGATCAAGAAGAACGTGGGATTCAAATGGAGGGAATGAATAAGAGAAGGCGTTCCAATTGATCAAGCAGAAGTTGACCCATGTGCCCGTACTTGCATTACCAGATTTCACTAAATCATTTGAGCTTGAGTGTGATGCATCGGGTTTGGGAATATGGGCTGTTCTTATGTAAGGAAGAAAACCAATTGCTTACTTTAGCGAGAAATTAAGTGGGGCAACCTTGAACTATCTGATGTATGACAAGGAATTGTATGCATTGGTTAGAGCATTGGAAACTTGGCAACACTACCTTTGGCCTAAAGACTTCGTGATTCACACCGATCATGAGTCTTTGAAGCATTTGATGAGCCAGCACAAGCTGAAAATATTGTTGCTGATGCGCTTTCGCGAAGGTATGTGTTAATCTCTACCCTTGATGCTAAATTACTTGGTTTTGAGCATATAAAGGAATTGTATCCAGTTGATTTTTGTGAGGAGTATAAAGCATGTGAGAAAAACGCAGTGGGTAAGTTCTTTAGGCATGATGGCTTTTTATTTCGTGAGAATAAATTGTGTATGCCTAATTGTTCTATGCGTGACTTATTAGTGAGGGAAGCCCATGGGAGAGGTTTGATAGGGCACTTTGGGATTGCTAAGACCTTAGATATTTTGCAAGAACACTTCTTTTGGCCACGTATGAAAAGAGATGTTGAGAGAATTTGTGGAAGATGTGTTACGTGTAGGCAAGCAAAGTCCCATGTCCAACCGCATGGCTTATATACACCATTACCTATTCCTAGTGAACCTTGGATAGATATTTCCATGGATTTTGTTTTGGGTTTACCTAGGTCTAAGAATGGTAGAGATTCGATTTTTTTCGTGGATAGATTTTCTAAAATGGCTCATTTCATTCCATGTCACAAAACCGATGATGCTTCGCATATTGCTGATTTGTTCTTTAGAGAAATTGTGAGATTGCATGGTATGCCTAGGACCATTGTTTCAGATAGAGATACTAAATTCTTAAGCTACTTTTGGAAGACCTTGTGGTGTAAGTTAGGAACTAAGTTATTATTTTCTACTACTTGTCATCCACAGTCTGATAGTCAAACTGAGGTTGTGAATAGAACTTTATCTACTTTGTTAAGGGCTATTATTAAAAAGAACATTAGAACATGGGATGAATGTTTACCGCATGTTGAGTTTGCTTATAATCGCACTGTTCATTCTGCTACTCAATTTTCACCTTTTGAAATTGTGTATGGATTTAATTGTTTGACTTCATTAGATTTATCTCCATTACCTTATTCTCAATATACTAATATTGATGGAAAGAAAAAGGCTGAGTTTGTTAAGCAGATCCATGAGAAGGCAAGGCTCAACATTGAAAGGAGGACGGAGCAATATGCAAAGCAGGCGAATAAAGGACGTCAGAAGCTGGTTTTTGAACCTGGAGATTGGGTATGGCTGCACATGCGAAAAGATTGATTTTCGGAGCAATGTCGTTCTAAGCTACTTCCTAGAGGAAATAGACCTTTTCAAATTCTTGAACCCGTCAACGATAATGCTTAGAAGCTTGACCTACCAGGAGAGTACAACGTTAGCGCTACTTTTAACATTGCTGACTTAAGTCTGTTTGATGCCAGTTATGATTTGAGGGAAAATCCTTTTCAAGAGGAGGGGAATAATGGAGGCAAGGCTGTTGTACAAAAAGGCCATCCAAGTTCCAACAGACCCAAGTACAAGGTCGCAGGCTAAGAAGTTAAAGGCAGAGCTTAATGGATTAATTCAAGCTATTTGGGCTCAAGAAGAAGGCATAATCAAGCCCATTGGAGGGGAAAAACGTGGAGCACAAAATAGAGGCTGGATTACACTTATTCAAGCCCAATTAGAGTGAGAAAACCATGTCTATGCGGCCCAAGATGTGGAGTCAAGCCAGTCCACACGTTTTTATTTATTATTGTTATTATTTCTTTTAAAGACTAGTTCTTGTTTGATTAGGATTTGTTTTGAAGATTCCTTGTTGGATTGGTTTTTTGTTGCCTAAGTTTTCTTTACCCCATTTAAAGGGGCTTTATTGTTTTATTTTATCATCGAAGACTTTATTCATAATAATATTGAATGATTTAATCCTCTTTGGTTCTTCACGAACTACTTGAACTTATTAGTTTGTCTGTGGCGTTCATTCGACTTATCAATGGTATTCCGCACCCGATTGTGTCGTCTTCGTATTCCGCACCTAATTCATTGTGTTTGCGAGTTTTGAGCGATATCACCGTAGGTCGTATCAGCTGGTGTTTGCCCAATCCCTCCATGAGTCCTAGTCAGAGAAAGACTGGGGGGCCATGGCAGAGGATTCAAGGAGAATCGCAGCAGAAATGGTGAGCTCGAATCCCACCACTCTAACTCTAATTAGGAGACATCGTATAAGGAAGTTCCAGTCTCACTCCCTCCCCCGCCAGCAAGGGACCAACGAATTAATGTGGTTCTTGAGAGGTGCCCGGACAAGGTTCTGCGACATCGAAGCCCGAGTGTAGGTTTACCTCCCCTCCTGTCAGATCAAATGCCAGAGCAAAAGGTGGAAGTCAAACCCAAGGGGTCCATTTTTGATAGGATCTCTCACAAAAAATCAGTCGAACAGGTTAAGAAGAGACTGATGACAAAAATGGAGGCCCAAATGGCGGAAACGATGAAGACCGTGGGTCATATGGTGGGGAGGTCGATGGCAGCTCTAGTGAGGGACGCCAGATCTCCATTTGTGAATCACATTTAGAACTGTTCGGTCCCGAAAAAGTTTAGACTCCCGGCACTAGAATCATATGATGGAACCACTGACCCTGTGGACCAGTGGCAGCATTACGAAAACATGATGGGACTTTAGAACGTCCCGAACAATATGGTATGCAGGGCCTTCATCACCACTTTGAAGGGAGCAGCTCGAACATGGTGCAACAGTTTGCTGCCGAGGTCGATCTCGAGCTCGCAAGAGCTCAGTACCAAGTTCATCCCACATTTCATGGGAACCAAGCGGCAATCTCAGACTTCTACTCACTTATTCACCATAAAATAGGGACCTATCGAAAGCCTAAAAGAATATGCTCATCGTTTTAACCAAGAGAGCCTCATGGTCACTGGCTTAAACGAATGAGTGGTGGTGGCAGCTTTCATGAAGGGGGTAACCTCCCCACACTGCCTTATGACATTGGCGAAGATGGCGCCAAAGACAATGTCTGAGCTCTTAGATGAGGTCAATAAGTAGGTTGGGATTGAAGAAACTTTGCAAGGAAAGAACCTGGCAGGTTTATCGACCCTCTTGTCTTCTTCCAAGCGCCAAGGGGGCGCAACCCGCCCCACAACCAGGAGAGAGAGGGAAAGATGAGTAAGAAAGAAGCAGACATAACCGAACCAAAGGACGGTAGGGCACGCCAATAGTTCACTCCTTTGACAGCCCCTTTGGGGGAAGTCTATGCCTAGTTAGACCCAGGGAAAATCCCAAAAGCTCGAAAGATGAGAACCCCTGAGGAAAAATGGGACATTACCAAGTATTGTCAATATCACAAGGACCACAGCCACGAGACCGATGACTACTGAAAGTTGACGGGAGAAATCGAGAAACTAATTCAGAGAGAGCAGCTTAAATAATACGTGGACAAAAAAAGAGAGCTCCTCCCAAAGTCAAAGAAAAGACCCAAGAAAATGAAATCTTTATGATTGAGGGGAGTTTCTCCTACTCCGGGAACAGAAATCGATCCAAAAAAGCCTACATTAGACAGGCCAGGACCTCGAGCTCAGAGGCAGAATGCTTCAGCTTCAAACCTACCAAAATGGTGAAGTATGACGTCAAGGAGCTCGTGTTCAGCGGCAAAGACATGAGCGGAGTAGATTTCCCTCATGACAACCCTCTGGTGGTGACAGCGATGGTGGGCAACCACAATGTTCACATAATCTTTATTAATACAGGGGCCACTTCTAACCTCATGTACTACAGTGCCTTTAAGGCCATGGGCCTCACCAAAGAGCACCTGACTCCCTCCTCGGTCACCTTGGTTGGTTTCTTAGGAGAAAAACAAAATCTCTAGTAACAATTAAGCTCGCTGTAACCCTGGGAACAGTCCCCAAGTAGATCACCACAATTGCCGAATTCTTGATACAGGATAGAGCTCCCCATTATAATGCCATCCTCGGTAGGGGAGCGCTCAATGAAATCAGGGCTACCATCTCGACCTACAGCTTGACCATAAAATTCCCGACCCCCCATGGAGTCGACGAGTGCAAGGAAAATCAGGTCGAAGCTCGTAGCTACCAATTCGAAACACTAAAGGAAGTTAGGACCTCAGACATCATAATAGTTGAGGTAGAAGCCAGTGTTGGGGAAAAGCTATTGAGGGTAGGAGAGCCTACCGATACAGAAAAGTAGGAAATCGACACCTTAGATCCCAGAGATGAAGAGAAAGAGCTCCGAGGCGAACCGGTGGAAGACCTAGAAAATTTTGTTCTAGACCCCTCCCAACCTGACATGGTCCTGAAGATCAGCGATCAACTCTGCACAAGAGTCAGAAAAGAGCTATGTCAATGCCTGTGAGCTAACACTGATATCTTCGTATGGTCCCACGATGACATGAGGGGACTGAACGCAGAGGTTATGGTACACAGGCTAAACGTTGACCCTACTTTCGCACCCGTATGGCAGAAGAAAAGAAGTTTTGTGGCAGAAAGGAACTCGGCCACCAAAGAAGAAGTTCAAAAACTCCTCCGGGCTGGCTTCATTCGAGAAGTGCACTATCCACAGTGGCTCTCCAATGTAGTGCTTGTCAAAAAGCACAATGGTAAGTGGAGGATGTGCGTGGACTTCAAAGACCTCAACAAAGCATGCCCGAACGACAACTTCCCACTACCCAAGATCGACTAACTTGTAGACGCTACTATGGGCCATGAGATGTTGAGTTTTATGGATGAGTATTCTGGTTACAATCAGGTCAGGATTGCTCTAGAAGATGAGGAGAAGACCTCATTCGTCACCAACGAAGGCACGTATTGCTACAAAACCATGCCTTTCGGCCTAAGGAACGCAGGGGCTACATACCAAAGGGTGATGAACGCGCTGTTTGAAGACTAGATAGGCCGAAACATGGAGGTTTATGTCGATGACATGTTGGTTAAAATTATTAAAGCCATGAACCATGTGTCCGACCTTAACGAAGCTTTTGCCATACTTAGGCAGAATGGCATGTCTCTTAACCCAGCCAAATGTGCCTTTAGAGTTAAAGGGGAAAAATTATTGGGTTTCGTGGTCACCCAAAGAGGGATTGAAGCTAACCCGGAGAAGATACGAGCCCTTATTGACATGAAATTCTCGTCCTAACCAAAAGAGGTCCAAAGTCTAGGGGGAGAGTGGCCGCTCTCAACATATTCATCTTCAGAGCAACAAACAAGTGCCACCCTTTTTTAAAAACTTTGCAGAAGGCCTTCGAATGGACCAAAGAATGCGAGCTGGCCTTTCAGCAGCTCAAATAGTATCTCGGAGCTCCTCCCCTTCTAAGCTCTCTAAGGAAGGAGAAGATCCTAAGCTTATATCTGGCGGTATCGCGAACAGCAGTCAGCTCAGCGCTGATGAGGAATAATGAAGAAGCTCAACTACCAGTGTACTACACGAGCAGAGCTCTACATGCTACCGAACTAAATTACCCAAGGCTGGAGAAATTGGCCTATGCTATGCTTATCACATCTTGAAAATTGAGACCCTACTTTCAGGCCCACACCATAGAGGTGCTCACAGACCGGCCACTGCGAAGAGTCCTCGACAAGTCAGAGCAATTATGTCGACTAGCCATATGGGCTATTGAGCTCGGACAATTCCTGATTAACTACCGGCCTCGGACCTCAATCAAGGGCCAAGCTGTTGTCAATTTCATAGTCGAGTTCACTTACGTTGAAGACCAAATTGAAGAGCCACCAGAGCTACTACCGCTTGCGGCCCTGAACACTTCAACCCCGGCCAATTCGATGAATTTACTACCAGGGGTACCCATGCGAATCTTGCATGCTGATGATGCTTCTAACCTACAAGAATCTGAAGCTGGTGTGGTACTGATAACTCTTGAGGCTAATACCCAGGAAATAGCGCTGAAATTCCTGTTCAAGGCTTCCAACAACGAGGCTGAGTTCGAAGCCATAATCTCAGGCTTGAGAATAGCTAGTGATTTAGAAGCAAGGCAAATGATGGTCTACAATGACTCCACAGTAGTAGTCGGCCAAATACTCGGTCACAATATGGCCAAAGAATAATGCATGGCTGCTTATTTAACAAAGGCCAAAGCGGTGGCTCAGAGGTACTCTAACCTAATGTTCATCAAAGTCCCACGAGCTCAAAATAACAAGGCAGATCGCTTGGCCAAACTTTCCACAACTTCAAACTTACCAAGCAAGATGCACATTCAATACCTAGAAAGAAAAGCCATAGACAAGCCTGCAGAGCAGGACGCAGCCCTAGTACAAATATGCAAATGCTGGATTGACCCGATTTTGAATTATTTGGTTAACGGAGCTCTCCCCGAAGATAGCAAGATGGCCAAAAGAATAAAGTATATGTCCAACATATACGTGGTCATTGAAACAACACTGTATAAGAGGGGTATATCCTCCCTTTCCTGCTCTGCCTACACCCACACCAAGCCCAAGTGGCCTTGCTGGAGATCCATGAAGGCTTGTGCGGAGGACATCTGGGAGCTCGCTCTCTAGTGCTCAAAGTCGACAGACAATACTACTTCTGGCCCACCATCCTACAAGACGCAAAAGGAACTGGTAAAAAAATGTGACAAATGCCAACGGATTGCCAACATACAACAACTCCCCGCTGAGCTCATGACCCCCGTCAGTAGCCCTTGGCCTTTCTCTCAATAGGGCATGGACATAGTGGGGCCTTTTCCATTGGGCAAAGGACGGGCCAAGTTCGCAGTAGTAGCCATTTATTACTTCACTAAGTGGGCTGAGGCCAAAGCATTGACAACAATCACCTCTATGAAAATCCAGAACTTCGTGTGGAAGAACATCATATGTCGCTTTGGTCTCCCAAAAGTACTTATCACTGATAACGAAAAATAGTTTGATTGTGATCTCTTTCGGGACTTCTGTGAAGGGCATGGTATCGAAAACCACTACAGCTCACCTGTCCACCCTCAGGCCAATGGCCAAGCAGAGGTGACCAATCGAACCTTGTAGAGCTCATTGAAGAAGAAACTCGACGATGCCAAGGGAAACTGGTATGAAGAACTCCCCTCGGTGCTGTGGGCTTACAGAACCACGATTAGGGGCCCAACAGGTGAAACCCCTTTTTTCCTAACCTACGAAACTGAAGCAGTCATCCTAGTGGAAATTGGGGTCCCAACTTATAGAATCAACTATCACGACTCAACTCATAATGACGAGAACCTGTTGGCTAACCTAGACCTCTTCGAAGAGAAGCAGGAGCAAACTCGAATTAAAGAGGAAGCATATAAAAGAAATATGATCAGAAGTTACAATAAAAAAGTCAAGCGCCAAGGCTTGAGTGTTGGCAATTTGGTGCTCCAAAAAGTCACCTTGGCAGCGAAAGTTTCTGAACATGGCAAACTCGCTGCCAAGTGGAAAGGCCCCTATGTGGTCATCAAAGTCTGCAGACCAGACACTTATTATTTTAGGACTGCAGACGGCTTGGAGCTCATGAGGTAGTGGAACATAGAACACCTCAAGAAATACTATCCTTGAGCTAGGATAGTTTGTACCTTTTATAATAGATTCATCCGAAAGAATATGAATGGAATGACCTATTTAATATTTTGTTATTTGTAACTTACATTCAGTTTAGTAAGTGTTCAGCTCGCAAAAGCACACCTGCACTTTGCTTTCAAAAGAAAAACCTCTCACAAAAAGGTCAGTTTAGTAAGTGTTCAGCTCGCAGAAGCACACTTGCACTCTGTTTTCAAAAGAAAAACCTCTCACAAAGAGGTCAGTTTAGTAAGTGTTCAGCTCATAAAAGCACAGTTGCACTCTGCTTTCAAAAAAAAAAACCTCTCACAAAGAGATCAGTTTAGTAAATGTTCAGCTTGCAAAAGTACACTTGCACTCTGCTTTCAAAAGAAAAACCTCTCACAACGAGGTCAGTTTAGTAAGTGTTCAGCTCGCAAAAGCATACTTGCACTCTGCTTTCAAAAGAAAAACCTCTCACAAAGAGGTCAGTTTAGTAAGTGCTCAGCTCGCAAAAGCTCACTTGCACTCTATTTTCAAATGAAAAACCTCTCACAAAGATGTCAATTTAGTAAGTGTTCAGCTCGCAAAAGCACACTTGCACCCTGTTTTCAAAAGAAAAACTTCTCACAAAGAGGTCAGTTTAGTAAGTGTTCAGCTCGCAGAAGCACACTTGCACTTTGTTAAAAGAAAAACTCTCACTAAGAGGTCAGTTTAGTAGGTGTTCATCTCACAAGAAGTATACCTGAGAGGGCGTGATCACAAAAAGTACACCTGAAAGACAAATGTTCATTTCCCACACCAAAGATCACGAGAGATTAATATTAGTATATAGGATTATCCACCACTTTTATCTTGCTTAGCCCTGCTCAATTTTCTCTAAGTTATGGGGGCATTGGAATATCCATAAGAGCTCATTGCTACATCTCACAGAACAACTTAGACAAAAAGAAGTAAAGCAAAACTTATTTATTTTAAATTCCAAAGCAAAGCTTGTTCATTTCATTGATAAAAATGGATTACAGCAATCTCAAACTTATTATTTCTCCTATATATAAAAAAGGGGGAAAAAACCCTACCACTACGACTCTTATGACCACTAGATAACTCGGCCATTAACCCCCCCCCCCCAACGTCGCTACCGTCTCCAAAAGGGGAAGCCTTCCCAGTTTCCCACTTCTCCAATAAGCCGGGCTCTTCCTCCCTGATCAGTTGAAGGATGGCCAAGATATCTCCCCTTTTCTCCAAAATCTTGACTTCTAGCTCTGGAGTCACGTCCATATCAGAAGGAAGCTCCAGACCCTCAAAGTTGTCGGGCTGTTGCAGGGCGAGGTCTTGACATTTGAAGAAGCCTGCTATGAAGGCATCATTAATCTGCGTAAGTGGCCCCCCTTGAGCACAGAAATTCTCCATGGCTTGGAGCTCGACAGCCGGGAGAGACACTTTGAGCTCATTAACTTCCTTCTCCCGTTCGGAGACTTGATCCCTCGTGGTCTCGATGAGATGGGATGCAGCGGAAAGCTCTTCCTTAGTGGCAGATAGCTCTGCCTAAATCTCTTTGATTTGGGAACTGGCTTCCCTTCTGCCTTCACGCTCAATCTCCACCAGTCTTTAGACTTCATTCTTCTCCACTCGTTCGAGCTTCAGTAACCTATCGGCCCCCCTCTTGCCTTGACGTTTGAGCTCTAAGGACCTTTGTACTTCCTTCAGAGCTGACTTAAAGTCGGTAGACTCTTTTTTAGCCTTTTTCACCCGGCTAAGACCTTATCGCGTTCAGCCCATAGCTCCTTGAGGTCATTGTTGGATTTCTCTAGAGCTGCAGAAATAGGCCAAAAGCTAGTTCCTTCCTGAGCTATATGGAGGGTCGAATAGAAGAGAGAAATGGTCTGAAACCAAAAGAAACATAATCAAAATGTGAAGTACGACAAAAGGTTGGGTAAATGCTTACCTGGCTCATGTGGAAGCCGAATTCATTGGCCACCTTACTTGTCCCCACCTCCCATGAGTTTGAAAGCATACCCTTACCCAGAGGAGGCAGGTTCACCCCATGCACGAAGAATCCTGAGCCATCTTACTTGGAGGACTGGGGAATATCGGCAGTAGGACCACTCCTGAAGGCCGATTGCTGGTGAGCGGTGGCGGGATCTATCTCCTGCACATCCTCGTTATCCTCGAACACTATCTACTTATAAGTTGTTTTGGTGGGAGAGGCGCCCGAAGGAGGCGGGACACCCCCATCCTGGAGCTCCTCCAACCTCATGAATCCCGTCTCCTGTGAGCTAAGGGGAGGGAGGTCCACAAAGGGAGTGGTCATCAGCTCCACAAACGAGCTGACGTCTTTTTTCCCTCTCACGACTTGCTCCAAAACCAACTCTGTATCCGCTTGCTGGGAAGGAGAGGAGGATTCCTCCCGAATTTGAATTTCTTCATCGAATGACCTCTTTGAAAAGTCCTTTTTCTTTTGGTTACTTTCGTCGGATCTATCACTAGAGGTCTATCTGCGAAAGATGAACATAAAACATGTCAGAACAGGTAGAAAGTGGCCGTGTACAAAAAACCCTAGAGGTCAAACAAAAAAAAACTTACTAGGTCATGTACAAAAACCCTAGAGGTGAAACAAAAAAACTTACTAGGGGGCGGCGAAAAGGGGATATGACGAAGAAGGACAATGTTCAATGGAGCCCCCTTTACTGAACCATTAGCTAACTGCTTAGATTTTCTCCTCACAAGCCCCCTACCTCCTCTATCTCATCTACTTCCTCAGTGGCTAGAGGAGCTGTGGCACCATCCTTAGGGGTCTTGGCCGTATCGGTTGAGGGAGTTTCCCCGATTAGTGCCATAAACGGCTTGTTGAGCTCGAACTTCGCCACGGTTTGGATGGCAGGATCCATATCCCTAGGTCTAAGACCCAGGCCAAAATGCCAAAGTATTTCTGGAGCAGGGAGGGCTGCGTAGTTCTTCACTGAAAACTTCTCGGCATCTTTAATCCACTCGTCGAAGACGGAGGTGGGTTTCCTCTCTACAAAATCCATCACGAAACAGTAGACAGGTTATGTATAGCCAAGAAAAGAAGAAGACGGGACAAGGTAGCTCATGAGCTTGAGTACTTACAAATGGAGTTTGGGTTGGTGAACCATGTTTTCAGATCGATGACGCTAGGACATTGTACCTCGTGCTCCCAACCAGATTCGGATAAAAAGAAGAATCTCTTTTTCCAATTCGAGATGCTAAAAGGGAGATCTTGTATGATTTTAGCGGCCCCTAGCCTTAAAGAACAGCTCAGGGTTCCTCTATTCCTGCCCTACTGTCCTTACACTATAACAGGGTCAAGAACTCGTCAACGGAGATCTTATGACTCCCTATGGAGATGGCCCTAAAGATCATAATGGACCCTATAAGGCAACTCCACATATTGAGGGGAACTTGCACAAGGGTCAAGTCCAAAGAAGCGAGGAGCTCTCTCAGATGATCATCCATCAGAAACCTGAGCCCGTGCTCAAAAGTGGACTCGTAGAAACAGACCTCTGCGGGCATGAAGTAGCAGGCCCTTTCCTCTGGCTCTGGAGCCCTAATCCTCACCCGATCAGGGATCTGATACCTATCTTTGAAGATAGGGATGTTTGACGCGGAGAAAGTGGAGGCAATGGAAAAGACGGTTAAAGAACTGAGATATTCCGTATACGTGCCAATAGCGCTCTCAGTATTCTCAATGGTAGGAGAGAGACAAATAGTGACCTCGTTCAAGTCACTGTCGAGTATGCATATGGTGTTAATAGGAGGTGGGGGCAAGGTCGGAGGTACAGGGGGAGCGGCTAGAGTATCTCCTGAAGATGATCCAGCCTCACTAACATTTTGGACGTTCGAGTTTTACCCTTGATCGGTGAAATGATCTATGAGAATGGCTAGGGTATGAAAAGGAGTAGAAGGGGCGAAGTAAGGTACTGTCTCGATGAAGTCTGCCAAGAGGACACTAAAAAATCTCCTAAAAGAATGGTCTGAGGGAGGTCGGTATGCCAAGGTAACGGGAACAGGAATAACATAAGACATTCAAAGCTCTGAAGACACCTAGGGTTTAAGGAAAACAAAGTGGAGAATATACTAAGTCCAAAGGGTTTATATAAGGTGTGTGTGAGAAGCCAACTATCCACTCAAAGCTGTAACTATCCACTCATAAACATGTTACCACACGTTTGCACGTCCTTCAAGAAAAACGAAATTGACTCACACGATCTCCCTTAAAAAGGTAACGGCTCCGCAAGTGGACTCCCCTACATATAAAGATATACTTGCATAAATAAGGGACCCATAGGATCTATGGGTTCATGACAGATGAGGGAACAGAGCTCCCTTAGACCTTATTTGGAAGTTTATCCTCCTCAGTCATATCTTTTGAGCTGAATAATAAGGATAGGGGCAATTGATAGTGCAAACTATTGATTTACTTTGCCCTTTAGACCCCGAGCTGACACGTGGCTATCCACATCGGCCATCGAGCCTGCTGCAACACAAGGAGCTCGGAGGAACCCCGTCATGACTTCGCATGAAGAGTAGAGCTCTTCAAGAAACTAGACACCATCTCAAAGGTCAACCACGTATGACAAACTATGAGCACCGAGCTCCAGAGCTCCTTCAGCAAACTCCAGAGCTCTCTCTCTCTCTTTTATTCTCCCTCTCATGCCCAACCACTCTGCCAGAGTCGTTAGTGGAAAGATGGACAACTGCCACCTACTCTTCAAAACACGCAGCACTCCATTCACCTTCATTAAATGCATACCAACTGCATTTAATGCACCGAAATTCACGGAGAAGCAACGACAGAGTTGGTACTAATCGAAGTATGGCACATGACCTGCTCTGGAAGCTCTGACCACGCACCATACAGTCATATATATACCGAAAGCATTTATTTCTGCAACCAACCCCAAGTTCTGATCAAGTTCCAATTGAGAAGAACTAAGGAGGAGCAATATACACCAAATAATAAACGTAAAAATAGAAAGACAGTGCTCGTTAATTTGTTTTTAAGGTTCTTCGAACAAAGAGACTAAGAAATAGTTAGCTCATATTTCCCTTTATTAGGAGGACGAGAGAACAGGATAGTTAGAGAGGCTTTTGTGAGTTTGTAATACCTGCTAGTTCATTATAAATAAAAATCAAACCGAGCTCCTAGCTCTATTGCACAGGGAAGGATTAACCCGTATTTTCATACGAGGCCAACCTGCTCTATAAATCTTTGATCCTCTTAAATTCAGTACCTTTATTGCTCTAATTAGTTAATATAATCATTTGACTGTGCAGTCTAAAATACCCCCCTAGATTTTAACACCAACATATACATACATATACTCGGTATTGCAATAATAATGGTTAGCGTTTTACGCGAACTTGAGTCATTACTTCCATAATGGAATTTACAGTTATTGGAAATTCGAAAATGCAGTTTCTAACCAATCAACATGAATAATAAACTAGCAACCATAAGTAGAAATTCAAATCAAAGAATTATGATATGAAACTGATTCCATTTCAGTTTACTTTTTACCTCAAGTAACTTTGCAAAAGTAAATTTTAAGAAATCAGTTTTAAAGAAGATAAACAAATTGTGAAGAAGAATTAGGTAATTTATGAAGTAAAAATACAAAAGTGACATAATCTTATTGTGTGCGATGGCCATAGAATAATGCATGCAAATTAATTATAGATACATGTAATCACTGCACTTGGACAATTTTTTATTCTTTGTACGTACAGTCGCATTGATTTAGAGAAATTCAAAACTCTAACTTTCCAATTAACTAAAAAAGTGACGACACAACTATGGGTCCATTTAATAATAATATGAAAAAATAAGAATAAGAATATTTGATTTTTATGAGAATAGAAATCTATGCATAAACCAACTTTTTAATGAAAAACTCCAAATATGCTTTCGGTAGTTGCATTTCAAAAGCATGTAAAATTGTGCAATAAGTCACATATACTTAAATAAGATTCAACCCTTATCACATTAAAATTGGATTAAATTTAGGATAACTAGACTCATCTCACCAAATTCAAAAGTGCACAAAACTATAAATAGTCTTAAGATTGTTGGAGTGGTGAAAATAAAGTATTGGTAAATAAAATAATTAAAATTTGTTGGTCGGAAAATAACCTAGAGGGGGGGTGAATAGGGTTTTTGAAACTTAATGCGGAATTTAAAAACTTTTTGAAAATGTTTAAGTAAAACAATTTACTAAACAAATATATCAAGGAATGTAAGCACATAAACAATTAAACAAACAATCCCAAGAGCAAATAATCAAACAATCAATAATAAAGAGACTGAGTTAGAAAGATTGAACCGATTTGAAGTCCAAGGCTTTTTGTCCACACGGTTTTGATTTACCAAACTATAGTCCGCGCTCGGTTAGTTCCCCGAGAATTTTCACTAAAATCAATCTCCTTCCGGGTGAAGATCAAACCTCTACAAGTGTTATCTCACACACTCTACAAGTATTGCTACACCACAATACTCTCACAAGATACCCTCTTGCTAACCTTGTGAAATTTACCTTTCACAAAAACTAAACAAGAATTTACCTTCTTGTTTTCCTATGAGATTTACCTCTCACAATTTGAATACTCAATTGATTGGTGATTCACACCAATTTACAATAACTCTCTCAAGTGTGTATAGAATACAATTTGAAGCTCACTCTAGAGTTATCCTATTTGATCAAGATAATATAGCTCAAAAAGAATGATTTGATCAAAAACAATTTCTTGAATCTTTGAATAATGAAGATAGATAAAGAATAGAGTATATGAATGATTCAAGGTGTTTAGAATGAGTCTTGGAAGTCATATTTATAGTCCCAAAAGTGATATAGCCGTTTGAGGTGAATTCAATAGATTATGGGACAAAATTGCACATTTAACAAAGTTCCAACGGCTATATTCAGGCAGTGTAGTCGACTACACTGATGCCCATGTAGTCGACTACATGGCCTTTAACAGTGATGTAGTCTGCTCACCCATTAATCATGTAGTCTGCTACATGGTTCTGGTTTGTGGAGGTTTTGTGCAATTTTTTTTTAACTTTTGCAATATGACTCCAAAATTGATTCTAATGCTTGGGGAGTGTTCCAAATAAGTTTCTAAGACTCCCAAATATGTTTTTGTAACAAAATTCATTAATATGAATTTATTATGAATTTATTTCAAAACCGGTTTTTGCAAAAATGATGTTTTGAAATGATTTTGATTCAAACTTGGTTTTGATCAATCTAATAATGATGCAAGTTTATGTTTGAGCTATATTATCAATCAATTAAGAAACTTTATATTAATCCTAAGCAAACACTCAATTACCGAATAGGTGAGTCTTCGAATGCTTCGATTTGTTTCTTCAAATTGATTCTTCACTTGAAGCTTTTCCCTTGAAGCTTTAGCATATGATCCTTGATCTTTTGTGCTTCATGAAATGAATTGCTAGCTTGTGAGTGATGAGAATGATCTTCTTTGACTTGACCAACGCTTGTAGTTGAATGATCTTGATTCGGATAGATTGGTTTTAGTTCAATGCTTCGTTGACTTGATCAGATATTGATTGAATGATCCTTGTCAAACTTCCTTTGAGCAATCATGCTATTCTTGATTTTCCAAATAAGAAATCTATAATCTTATATCAAGAACATGTTAAATTACACATGATTGATTTATTGTTATTATCAAAATAAGATTAAGACCTTCAAGGTCAACAATGAAGTAAGAGAATAAGGGCATATATAGAATTAAGAATAGAAAGCTTATCCGATTTTGCAATCAAGGCTAGTTTGGGACACTATATATCCTTAAGACAATTTTGTTGAAATTGTCCTCGCTACGGTGCTGACATACTCATGGACGCTATCTCTTGGGATAAACAATTGCATTGTACTTAAGTAGCACTTCCATAAGCACGCTCTGGCGAATCGGTGATTACTGTACTTTCATACTGGATTCGAAGAAAAAAATGAATTATTTGAAAAATGTAAAGAAATGGCTGGGATAAAATTTTACTGTTGAAAAATTCGACCCAAACAAATGTAGCAAAGGGAAGTTTATATAGAAATTCAAATAACTTTTCAAAAAGGTTGTGACTCTTTAGGGGGATGTATTCAATTCAATTTTTAAAAGATTTTAACTGACTTTTTAAAATCCGCGGATTCTGTTAAGTTTGTAGATTGTTTTAAATCCTAGAATCTGACAGATTTTAATGCAAGGATTCTTTTGGATCAGATTTTAATAAGTCTATGAATTTCTGCAGATTTTAATAAGTTCATCAAAAAAAAAATCAAAAGACAAAAGACAAATAATAAAATAAATTAATTACGAGTTTAAAGTAACATTATCAAAAATGTAATAGAAAATTAGTCGTAGGTCCAATATTTTTTGAACCAATCTACTCAAGGACACAATGTTTTGGACCATTGTTTTAACTCCAAATGTTTTAATTAAGGACAAAATATAATAAAAAGGACAATACATTTAGTTTTTGTTTTCTAGAAATAATATTTACAGTAATAGGTGTAATACCGATTTTAACCCTCTTTATTACCAACTAATTAATTCCATTTTTAAATTGTATGTTTCTATTCCACAAAATGTGCCTTTTCAAACTATTATTTTTATTCCACAAATCAAACCATTTTCCTTCTCCTCGTGTTGTTTGTGATAAATAATCCAAATTTTACTCTTCTTAATTCCAATAACAGAGCTGCCATTATTGCTTTATCTCCTCCCATTACGCAAATAATCACTATTGCTCATTATTTTATTTTATTTAAGTAGATCCATCATCATCTATTTCAACTTTGATCAATCGTCAGGCTAATTTTTAACACATTTATTTTTTCACTTTAATTAGTAATAACTATATTAATTAAAATTGCATTACCTATCTAATTTGTGGGATATGTCATTATTAAGTGGATTTGAAAAGTTTAAATGATATTTGAATTAATGTAATAAAGTTTATACTAATTAGGACTCTATTAGTCCCATTCAAACGAATTACTTTATAATTCAAACAATACATATGAACACAAAATGATAACAATAATCCAAGCCAACGCTTGGCTTGGAAGATCAATCTCTCAGCCTTAAGTTTTCTCTAGTTGAGAACAACATAGCCAACTCTTGTACTAATTAAATTCATTTATATACAAGTTACAAGTACAAATATTTTTATTTTTACATTCAAAATCCTATTAATTGCTTCTTTAGCACATTTATACCTCCATCTTAAAAAAAAGGTTCAAGATGTATATTCATCACTGCCATTAAAGGTGCGTTATATTTTCTATATATATCTTGTAGCAATTATATAATTTTGTTTCCTCTTTGTTGGTTTGGATATATTCTCTCTCTAACAAACACATACATATATATAATGATATCTCTCTCTTTGGTTTATTTTTTGTTCAAAAGGTTCTCTTTAGGATGTATTGAGGCGGTCATATATATGAGAGAAAAAGTGTAAGATTTCTCTTTTCCCTATTTATTGTTCATTTATTCTAATCCAATTTCACAAAAATATATTAAGAAATTAGGTGTTGTGATTTGTATTAAACATTAATGTTTGATTATATATTATATATTAAAATGTCTTATAGATTATGAATTTATGTTAATATGCCTGATTCTAATTATACATGTATATGTGTTTGGTGTAACTTAAAATGCCAACATAACTTAATATGTCTTATATATAAATGTATATGAAACTTAAAATGCCTGCATAACTTAATATGTCTTAGATATAAATGTATACGAAACTTAATATGCCTAGTATATTTATGTTGAATTTTATTAACATTTGTATGTCTAAAGATTATTATTTTTCGTATATATGTTAATTGTTAACACATTCATAGGCATTTTTCACGTACAAATTTATTTTTGTATGATTGTATATTTTTTTCACACATGTAATAAATTCAATGTGTTGTAATGTGTTATTTTTTATGCCTTTATTGGTGGTTGTGTGTTACTTGTCAAATTGATTAGGTTGTTTGAGATGATTATTGTTTGAATTTGAATTTTGTATTTTGTATTTTGAATTGTTTGACTTCCTAGATTTTAGTTTTTAGTAAGAGTTTAAAAACTAGTAAAATTCATTAGGTTACTTGAAGTTATTTAATTTTTTTGAATTTGAATTTAAAATTATTTGGTTTTGTGGATTTGAATTTCTTACAAGATTTTAGGGCTCAAATTAATTTAGTAATTAATTTCATGACAAGGGCATCATAGGAATAACAATACTATAATTTAGCTTCTTAATTATATTAATTTAATTTTAGTTTTATGTCCTTTGTGCTAAAGTTTGTACTTTAAACAAAACTTTGGATCTTAAACTATTGGTCTAAAAGTTGTGTCCTTTAATAGATAGAGAATAAGACTTTTGTCCTTAAAACTAGAAGCCCCAAAATGTAAAGACAATTAACGAAATATATTATAAAAATTCATACAGCTCCATTCAACCATCATTATGATTATCATAACCCTCTTCATTCTCATTGTCGTCCTCTTAATTTCCATTCTCATTATTTTATAGCCACATATTTACTTAAAAAATTAAAGGCAACAATTTTTCATGATTTTCTTATGGACATCAATGAAATTTTACACTTGATACTATGTTTTGTTTATATGTTATTTTTATTTGTATTTCATACTAATTATTCAATTCTTAGTATATACGTATTCATTAATGGATTTAATGACATTTGTCAAGCACTACAATCACGTGTAATGCACGTGCACAAAAATTAGCTATAGTAAAAAACAAAGGATAAATAATAAAAGAATTTTGATTACAAAGTGAATATAAATAATAACATTATTTTTCCAGTGTGTATCTATTAATTTAAAATTCACGTTTGAACTAAATTGAGTACTTAAAGTTTTTGAGATTTTTGTCAGATTACTATCTGAAGTATTATAAAAGTGTAATAATGCATGCTGTATTAGTCCATGAAATGAATTAACCAAAAAAAAAATATGTTATGTCCTTAACCTTTGCTTACAGTAAAAAATTAATAGTTATTACATAAGAAGTGAACCGAATTTTACTTTTGTAAACCGACTTTAACTATGGATGATTTGATGCACCCACAAAATTAAACTTCTCACCCTGCTAGTATTTTTTAATGAAGTTGACATGAATTGTTTTTAAAAATTTGAATGATAATTAGCGGTCTAACCATTTAAAATTATGTTAATGCGTGATAACCACATTATTAGTAAAAGAGAGAATAAAGACTTTATATGAATGAAGAAAAAATTAATGCGTTCATCACATACAAGAAATTTGGATTTTGAGAGAGAGAGTGGGAGGGGGGAGAGAGAGAGAATGTTGAGTAAAGTTCTTAAAAGAATTAGAAATCTATATGAATTTCTAAAAGAATTAGAAATTCAACAATAATTATCATATATATCTTTTCAGAAGTGTTAGATCTCTTCTTAAGGCACACTTAATGATATAAGGTTATGTCTCTTTCAAAAGACATGTTATTTAATTGTCAAGGGACATGTTCCTTCGTGGTAAGTATTCCTCTAAAATGAATTTAATTTTTACGCGCTTTATTAAATTACTAATATTTGATTAATTAATAATTCCACAATTTTTGTCGAGAGTCCATTAGCCGGAGCCACAATTTATGTTGTGCGCTTCCTGTTTGAGGACTCTTGTTTTGAAAAAAAAAAATGTTTTATGTTAATTTTGTAGTTTGTTCCTCTTTTTCCCGCTATTGTGGGTTGCTTATTGTCAGGAAAAAAAATTCTTAGCATGTTTGATTACATCTAAAATTTAATAAACATAAGTAAACGTAATTACAGATTAGACTTCTTGAGTGATGCAAAAACACTCTAATTTAGAGCTAAAACTGGGTGTGTTATGGGTTGTACCTTCATAAAATAGGATACAACATATTTAAGCACTCGATAAAAATAAGTGGTAAGATTTGTAGGTAAAAAAGTATTTTCAAATTTAAAAGGGTGCTAAAACTAGCAATTTCAAAGAGTGATTCATCTTTGGTCCCCAAAGTCTTAAGAAAATTTAATTTCAACTCCCAAAAATTTGACATTCTGGTAAAAAGAAAAAAAACAACGTTTTGCAAGTAATCTATACTATAATAGTAAAATAAAGGAAGTGCCTCCATTAATGATACCATTAATAATATCATTTATATTAATTAAGGCAATTTTATTATATTTACGTCTCTATTTATTTAATTTTTGTATCATCTATGAAGGCAACTCTATTACCATTCTCTTTTCATCCATTTAATTCTCTCACAAATTTATTTTTTTGAAGGGTCTCTCACCAATTTCTCTTTCCAAATACTATAACTATTTAATTTATATTTTCAAATTGGAATTAATGCATTTTCATACATCAAAGTTAAGTTATGTGAGATAATGAATTATAATACTCATGTAATAAATAGTGAATTATGTTGTCATATAGCATATACGTAACCTCAATAATGAATTTAAACTTTATATCTAGGTGATCGAGTAATGGAAGATAAGAGCATTCATATTTTAGCTTTATTTTTAGTAATTATTTAAAACTAAATACACATTTGTAATCTTTAAAATAAAGTCATTTGATCGATAATTGATATTCTTAAAAATAATCTTTTTAAATTTATAAAAAAAAATTGGGCAATTTAGACTTAGGTACTTTGATAATAGGCGAAATTAGACTTAGGTACTTTTTTATTTTAAAATTAGAGTTTGGTGCATATTCCATTTGTTTCCGTCTAAAACTAACAAACACATGCATTTTTACATGATTTTAACTCACGCATCCCAACCTAAATCAACTCATTAAAAAAACAAAAACAAAAAAAGGGAAGAAAGAAAATATTAGCTCTTTCTTTCATCAACACCACCTCCATACTTCATCAACACAGCCTCCACCTCCGACTCCAATCACTGACGACCTTCATTGGCATCTTAACTTTCATTTTTCCTTATTCAATCCACACAAACACACTCTTATGCATTTTCTTCCTCCCCCAAATCAAAGCATTTTACTCTCTCTTTCTCTCTACACGCAATATAACTACCGTCCGAATTAGTCAAAATGTACATCCATACATACACAATCAAAAATAAAACAATCCTAAACAAAACTAAAAAAGTATAAATTGTAAAGAACGAGCAAGAATCCACACAGATCCATCCACACTGTAGCATCCTGTATTTAAATTAATGTTAATTATGTTATATTAACTCTTTTATATATACTAAAATGATCGTTTTATGATTCGGGTGGTCCGAATGAATTTCGGTTGGTAAATAAGAAGTTTTGGGTTCTTTGTAATTCGTTAATTTGAGCTAACTTTGGGCTATCGTAATTCCTCCGTTATTTATCTGATTGAAATTTCGCTTTTGTATGTCTCTAGTATTTGCATCATTCTACAACTTTCGTGTTTTGTCCGAAAGCTAATTCGTACTCCTCGTAGGTCAAAACAGGGCGCAAAGTAGGCGCGTCGCTAAATTCTGGTGGTTTAATAGTGTTCGGCAGAGTGCTGTCTTCGGTGAATTTCTGAGAAAAATGTGTCCATAATTTGAGAAAACTTTCTCTTAGAAAGTTTTAGATCATTGAAATACCTTTCCGTGGACATAAAGAACGTCTCAATCGGAGTTTCGAGTCAAAAGTTATGACCAAAACAAAAACAGTGCTCCAGAACCAAAAACCCACGCGCGGTTACTGTAGCAACCGACTTAAAGTCGGTTTTAGCTCGTTTTAAGCCATTTTTCAACCATTTTCGAACCAGCCACTTCCACAAAACTCTAGAGAGTTCTAGAGAGAGAGAGATAAGTGTTTTTGAGCGTATCTTACCTATTTTCACTTCCGATCAAGGGATTACACATCGAAAAACATCCGAAACACTTCTTAGCTTGCTATGCATCATCTTCTACCTTGAGGACTCTTTGGGGAAGCTTGAAGCATCAAGTTTCCATCTTCTTTCTCACTCATAAACTGAGGTAGGGGTATTTTCTTGGTTTTTGACACTTCATAAACTTGTTTATATGTTTTTAAATAGGTTTATACACATATGTTGGGTTGTTGCTCGATTATTGAAATCGCTAGTTATTTTGGCCACTGTTTTGATTAAATATGGGCAGAGTGGTAATGATAAAATTGAATTATAAAGTATGTATTTTAAAATATAGTTTAATACCTAACTTATGGCTTTGGAATTACCTAAAAAGGATAAGGAATGAATTTTTGGTGAATTTTACAAGATTGGTGTGCGGTATTGATTCCTATGCGGGAATCTTGAATACTTTCTTAAATATTCCAAAGTCCACTCCATAATTTGAGTAAATTCATTTGGTTAAAGCAAGGGGTTACTATGTTAATATTTGATGATTAAGAATACTTGACTCGAGGCGATATATGACATACATACTTGGTATGAAGAATTAATTGAACCAAATGAGATATCTCTTGATTGTATGTATGATATTGATTATGAAAGTGGTTTATTGGTAAATTCTCCATGCCAAAGGATATATGGTTGAATTGGTTAGAGTATATATGGCATATATTGCTTCATATGCACTATTATCATGTTATGCAAGATATACATATATACATGTCATCATTGTGTCAACCAAAGGCCGAAAACTCTTATGACAAGTTCTTGGATGGACTCGTGGATTCGTGATTTCTGACTTGGCAAGTTATCTCATGAAAGGCCTATATCATATCATATTGATTCAGAGAGCTTGTGTCTCTCGAAAAATGACTCTTGGTGTGAATGTATAGTGCTTGCCGGGATGGGAAAATAAGTAGGGCTCGGTGCCCTTGGGTTGAAAATCATAAACCCTGTAAAGCAAAGGGTGAGCAACGTTTGGGCCTATAAGCTACCGGTGTGGAGCCCGGGAACCTAGGCAAATTGGCAAGGCACTATAGTTTTGCGATTATCTGTATTTATATGGGATCGGGGTGAATGATCCCAGGGCTATTGTTATCTATACTTGTGTGGGATCGGGACAATTGATCCTAGATTATCATATCTTGGCAGCAGTAGAATCTATTCATCACTCATGCTTTCTATTATACGGAAATCGGTTGACACGGGAGGTAACCTGCATTAGCATGTTCATGCATGATCACTTGATGAATTTTGGATTTTCTGTTGATATTATTGATATTACCATGGTCTAAAAAAAATATGTTTACAAACTTGTTTTCAAACATATGCCTGGTACCCCCCCTACTGAGCAAATGTCTCACCCCGATTTTTCTTTAAAAATATTTCAGGTACTCACGAGTCCCACGAGGACAAGGACAGACCAGGTCAGGGACGATATAGAGGCTCTGATACTACGTGTATATTTTGGTTTACTGTGACGTATGTATTTTTTCCGGGAAGCCACGGCTAGCCGAGGAGTTTATATACTTTGGTTATTCATATGGTTTGGATTATGTGTACTTGATACATGCTGGAATGTATAATATGTTTGATACCCTATGCAGCGTGATACTTGCTATATCTGTTGTTGTTGACTTATTTCTTTCTATATACCTATCTTAGTCTTACTAAGGTAGGTTAGTAACGCTCCAGGCCTTAATTACAGGCGTTATCCTGTACATTAAGGCAGGGGTGTTACACACACAAATGGGTTGCACGCAATCAAAGATCAAGAATGAAGAAACAGTAACCAGATGCAAGGACCAAAAGTAGTTCATGAGACATTGGACCACTCGAATCTCCGGTCGTGGGTTTACAATTGGAGATGTGGAAGACGAGGGTTTGACATCGCCACGGAGTAATCTGTAGGTCAAAAAATACCCTAGAGGGGGGTGAATAGGGTTTTTAAAACTTAATCGAATTTTTAAAATAGATTTAAAAAATCGTTTAATGTCTATAACAATCAAGCAATCAAGAAAAAAAAAGATGATTCCAATCGCAAAGAATAAGTAGTACGATATGATAGAGCAAGAGATAGAAAGATTAAACCGATAGAAGTCGAAGACTTTTTGTCCACACAGTTCGGCTTGGTAGCCCCTATTTCCGCGCTTGGTTAGTACCCCAAGAATTATCACTATAACTAATCTTCTTTCAGGTGAAGATCAAACCTCTACAAGTATTCAAACTCTTACAAATGTTGTTAACTCACAACACTCAACACATGAACAATTTCTTGCTTTTCCAAGAGATAAACCTTTCTTGAATTTGGAAGAATAAGTTTTTGGTGATACACAACAAAGTACAATAACACTCAAGTGTATGAAGAATACAAATTAAGCTCACACTAGAGGTTATCAATTTGATTAAGAAAGATAGCTCAAGAGATGAAGATTTGATCAAGTAATGATTTTGATTTTTCAAGTAAAAACTCTCAAGAATGATTTTTGGCAATATATGATATTCAAAGCTAGTAAGAGTGCCCAAAAAGTTTTTTAGAAGTCATATATATAGTTTGGGAAACAATTGGCCGTTTGGGGTGGTTGAAGGTGGTTGTTGCACAAAACTAGTCTTGCAAGAAATCTCCAACGGCTATATTTTGCTGAGAGAGTCGACTCCCCTGTGCTTCATGTAGTCAACTACATGAAATAGTCGACTCCAGGAATAGTCATGTAGTCGACTACATGGCTCTGGAGTGAGGTGGTTTTGTGTAATTATCCAACTTTTGCATTTTGATTCCAAAATTGATTTTAATGCTTGGGGAATGTCAAACATAGGTTTCTAAGACTTATAATATAGTTTTTGTATCAAAAATCATTCATATGAAATTATAGTGAATTTTTCAAAATGACTAGTTTTTGGTAAAAAGCTTTTTGAAAGAGAAAACTAGTTCCAATCAATCTTAACAAGGTTAGATCATTTTAAGAGCTATATATAATTGGTCAATGATAATCTTTACATAAAATCTAAGCACTCACTCAATTTGATAAAAATTCGAGTCTTCGAAATGCTTGATTTTCTTGCACGTTTCTTCACTTGATTGAAGATCTTGATCCTTTCTTGGTTTTGATTATTTGTAATCTTTACATAAAATCTAAGCACTCACTCAATTTGATAAAAATTCGAGTCTTCGAAATGCTTGGTTTTCTTGCACGTTTCTTCACTTGATTGAAGATCTTGATCCTTTCTTGGTTTTGATTATTTATAAAGTTCAAGGAGATCATTTGAGTTCATTTCTTGTGAGTAGAAGCAATTTGTTGAGCTTGAATGATAATTGACAACATTGGTTCGAAGTCACACTTGGTCGAAAGAGATATTAGTTGAAAGCTATCATCATTTGAACACACGAGTTACATAACACTTTGTTAACTTATTGTTATTATTAAAATAAGATTAATTGACTTTAAAGTCAACAAATCGGACGACATCTCCGCCTCCAGAGGCAAAAGGAATAGTGTCATGGGAGTTCTTTCCTTCAATGGAGAACGTGCCTGGGCCTACTTTGGTAGAGGTAAAGGAGAATGTCGTTGAGAGACTGTGCCTCCGACCTCCAATCTCCATCCATGATCATCAACACGGTGCCTCTGCTTTCGTTTCCGATGCGGTTGAGCCGTTCGAGTTTGGAGAAGTTTACCGGTGGTGAAGGTTGTTATGCCCGGTCAATGTGTATGTGTGTGTGTGTTATAACCTATCAAAAGAAAAATGGCAATAATTGCCTGAGTCTGCGTGTGATGTGTGTGATGTTTAACCTGAAGATGTGAGTCTACGGAGTGTAACATCCGTTGTGTTAAAGTCCAACATCGGGTTGTAGTGTGTGTGTGCATATGCATATATTGGGTTCCAAAACTCCTTCATAAGTTACCGGCTTTTGAAGGTTGTTGTGCTCGGTCAATGTGTATGTGTGTGTGTGTTATAACCTATCAAAAGAATACCTAAGTCTAATTTCGTCCATTGCCGAAGTACCTAAGTCTAAATTCCCAAAAAAATATGTTTAAACGCCCATGCATAGCATGGGTTTAAAACTAGTTAAGAATTAAACCTAAAGTAAACCAATAAATAATAATAATAAGTGTGGACAATGATTTTGGATCAAGCAAAATTCTCATGAGAATCCCAACCATTTTTAACTTTGATGTCGGCAAAGAGAGTGATTAACGTAAGACTAATAAATTAATAATAATTAAAAAAAAAAAATTTTAAGCCGAGATCAAGAAAGTCACATTACAACTAGTGTTTGAAACCTTCAAGAAAATATTAAAACTGTACCTTCCAACAAATATAGTCTTTAATTCTTCCATTCACACCCCCCCCCCCCCCCCCCCCCCCCCCCCCCCCCACACCCCCCCCCCCCCCACCCCCCCCCCAAAAAACACAAATAAGAAGAAGAATTTTTTGTTAACCCTAATTAATTAATTAAGTAAAGGAATGCTGCCCTCTAGCTTTCACACTATCTTCATTCCTTTGTACGCTTCTATACGGCAAAGTCAACTTCAACCTACAATAAAAAAGAGAGATAAATAATAAAATGATTACTCCAAAGAATACAATAATCTACAAAAGGGGTGCGGCGGCCATATTTTTATGATCCTTAAGTAACATTTTTGCATGTGTTGCACCTTTACAAAAAAATATTGTATATCTGTGTATTCAAACTAGGTATCACGGCTTGTTTATATATATATATATATATCCTACCAAGAAAGTTTATGGCGAGTGTTCTTTTATGATTGGTTAATAGATATTCATGTTACTGTTACGTTGTTTAAAATAGAGTTTTCGTTAGAGAAAGTGTTTCCTCCAAGCTATCATGACCCTTTTTGCGAGAGAATCAATAAATTTAGACTCTTCAAATTTTGTCTCTTAAGAAATTATTGCAAATATAAATTGAAAAACAATTTACACTCTAAGGCATAGGAAAATTAGTAAAAGAGTTCACTTATCACCCACCTTAAATTCAAGTCTTAAGAATCTCAATTTTCTCACCCACGGTCAAACCCAAATGCATCCGTTAAAAAAGAAATGGTTTATTATGAAATTTAATAAATTATCTAATATTGGGTGAATTTTTTGTTGCTAAGTAGTTAGATTATTTAAGTATAGGATAAGCATTCTTTTAAGGTAGAGATATTAGTAACCTAGTCTTTAACAATTGAGTAAATTATATGTTATTCGATTGAAAATGATTAAATGTAAATTTAACAATGTTTTATTCGATTGTCAAAGATCGATACTTATTTTTATGAGTACTAATATCTTTGACACATATTTTTGGAGACATGAAAGATATTGGTTGGTTTTGGGTGCACAAGCTATAATAATTCTCATGAGAAATAGAAAGCAGCGGCAAATAAACAACAAAGCAACACGGCAAAGAAACAAGAATACTAAATGTCTATACGTAGGGAATCATGATTACTGATAGTGACACAACAGGACAATGAAAAGACATAAATTTTCTTAACTACCATTTTGTACAATTGCAATTTTGTATTTATTAACTTCGACCTCTTGCTGCCAAAATACCATGTCATGTCATTCAACAATTCATAAATAAGATTAATAGTATACAAAATTATTTCTTTTTATTACTGTCATACATTAATTCAGATCAATAACAACAAAAAATAATTTTTAACTAGGTCACAATCATAATTTTTAACTAGGTCACAATCATATAGTGGTAAAAGTGTGATAATTCGCATATACTATCAAAATTTAATTCTTATTTTTACACACACAATCAAAGTTTAATTTTTATTTTTGCGCATACAATCCAAGTTTAATTCTTACTCTCTCCCTCTCTCTCTCTCTCCAAGAACTATTGGAATCTATTTATAAGTTAAAAGTATTTTCATTGCGTTAAATTTAGTATTATTGCATAGAAATTTTCTGTGGCAGAAATTGCTATATTGCACATCTAGGATTCTATATACACAGCATGTCAGATTATTAATGAGATTGATAATAGTAGGTGAAACAAGCACTAAACACAATATAAACATTTATGTTATGCATATTCTTTCTATATATGATGTTTTTAACATGTAGTGTACTTTAAGACAAGAATTAACACTATTCAATTTGACAGTCGTTTATCACTGCAAAAATGCATTTTTTATTATCTATAATTTTATTTTAACTAATATGGCTCACACTTGAAACTGGGAGAGTATTTAAAGTGATATCTTGCGGTGATATCTTGAGGTTATATCTTGCGGACATAAAAAAACCGGATTATGACCAATTTTATTGAACTTAGCTCAATTCTCACATTTCAATTAATGTACGTTTTTCATATTAGTTAAACCATAAGAGTTTGGTAATACGCTCAGCTAGATCTTTTTCCTTCTTTTCTTCACGTAATCACCTATTTTTTTAGATGTTAAAAGTGCGTTTGATAACAAATGCATTTATTATTGTTTTTTATTTTAATTTTTTTAATTGACATGGCTCACACTTGAGACTGAGGGAGTATTTATAGTATATGGATTGATCCAGTGATAAATAATCATATCTATCACATTTATGTGATATCTTGCCAATATAAAATGCATTATGACCAAGTTTAACTTATCTAGCTCAACTCTCACATATTGATTAATGTACATATGTCATATCAGTTAGACTACAAGAGTCTGGTAATACGCTTAGCTAGTACAAATGATCTTTTTCCATCTTTTCTTCACGGAATCAACTATTTGTTTAGACGTTAAAGGTGCGTTTGATAATTTTCAAATCTTTTTTTTAAGGTTCATGAAACTACGTTCTTTATATAGGAGGATTTTTCATGGGAAGCAAAAAAAAAGATGAAGGTAGTTTTTGAATTACTTGAAAATTTGAGTAAGTAAACTATTCTATGAAAAATATTGAAATCAAAGACCACTAAAGATTGTTTGGAAAAATTACTATTTAAGATAGAAAACGAAAACATGAAATACTAGACATTATGGAACACACCCTAAAATGCAACTATTACCTTATGAGCCAGCCAACACAAACAATTAAACAAACAGGAAAAGCAATTTGAGAAGAGTATAAAGAAAAATTATTGAAAGAGTTACCTCGAATTAATAATTCTTGAGATCAAGCTTAGGCATATTAACATGCCGGACCTGCCACCGTCCTCGCTTCCATCCGATCCCTAGGCGGCTCTTGAGCAACCACCTGCTGCTGCTGTTGGTGGATCAAAATCTGGGGCTGAAGGTGAATCTGAGAATTATCTTGCTGCACCTGTTGTTGTTGTTGTTGAATCTGTCCATAACCACCACCATTATCATACGAACAGCTTAAAGCCAAAGACGCTGACATGCTAACCCCACCACTCATCTGATTAAACCCGCCTCCATTCCCACTATTAACCACCTGCCCCGGCCCATTATCAAAACCCTCATTAAAATCAAAAGTCCTCAAAATCTCTGGCTGTTCCCTCCCTGCCATAACCGCGGCCATCTGCTGAGCCTCCACCACCTGCTGCTGCTGGTGCACCATCTCCACGCCACCTGAAGGAATCCCCATCATCGGCTGCATATTGTACGGTGGCTGATGCATTAGCCCAGGGTGCTGAAGAATCGGCAGCATTGCTGATTGGCCAATGTAATTGGCCAGTTCTTTTTTTGCATTGAAGAGATCGTGCTGGACTTGCTTGAGGCGGTGCTGGAGGATGGAGATCAGGCCTACGCAGCCGTAGACTGGGTCCCGTAGACGGGTCTCAGCCTCATACTCAAGCGAATTAACAGCATCTTCGCGCTGGTTCACGTTGAGCTCGTTGAGGAGCTTTGCTACGTTGCTTTTACCGAAGACTTTGTGGACATTGGCGAATTTTTGGGGCTGGTCAGGTGGGAAGTAGGGGGCAAATACGCATTCTTGTGTACATTTCTGTCGAAGAAACTTGCAGGCTGCACATGGGGATTTTGATGAAGACATCTTCTCTCGTCAACACTGCGTGAAAACCGTAAACTGGATGTGAAACTCTAACTTTCCTTTACTTATTAAATGGACCAAAAACTAGTATCCTTACGCATAGATTTAAACCGGATTGTTGTATTGCCTTTGCAAAAGTACAATATATAATGATGTTAGCACTTAACATATACACTAAAGACACTATTTAGGAAGGACAAGGCTACGCATAAATGTATGTATCGTGTTTAATGTTTATCTACATGCTAATTGTTTTCGAGTAATTGTACCCAGATTTCTTAATTACTGAAATTTAAAGTATTAACTTGGATAATGTGACATCAATAAATTGATTGGGGAGTGAAAACCATACTTTATTACTCCATTTAACTACAAAATATTTGCCAACACACTCAAATTTCTACAAAGTGTGTCAAATTAATGAGATCAAAATTGGCATGGTAAAAGTATATGGCAATGAGCGGAAATTAATTGGGCATGGGAGAGAAGCAGGTGGCAATTAAAGGTTTTGAAATTCGGAACCGGTCAAGAGACTACATTTATGAACCACAGTGAATTATACATATAAAGATATATAATCAGGAAGAGAATAACAGTAACATATATGCATGGAAATTAAGGCAGCTGTACAACATTGCAAAAAAGAATATCACTTCGTAATTCAACGAAAAGTAATTCAAGTGGAGAGAAATATACCGGACAGAAATGTTCTGACACCGTGCAATATATGTGAAAAAAACAATACGCGCAAAAAATAAAATGAATACTCAATTCAATTTCAAATTTTACAAAAAAAAGAACTTCCAGATCTTCCCTTATTTAACAAAACTTCAGTGAAAGAAGAAAAAAAACAGAAGAGATATATAAATATCTATGTATATATATTACATAGGAACATCTCTAACTGTTAAATTTTAGATACGTAGTTAATCATATTCCCGGTTAAAGTTTTTGAAGAAATTTTGTAGTGATCTACTAATCTTGTCCACTAAATTTCATCCGTACCCTTCAAAAGGCCAAATATATATATGGAATGTACGGGAAGAGTCTATTTTTGCTACGGACCGGTCCGTTGTTGTCTGCACTTTAAACTTGAAAATTTCCATGACCTCGACGTAATTAAAATTTCCATCAACTAGAATAATAATAAGAAGAAAATTAAACATTAATTAAAATAAAAGAGATCTGTGAAATTTAAAAAAAGAAACTGAAAACAGAAACACTAGAATATTACCATGACCTCGACGTAATATATTAGAGATATATATGTGTATATATATAAATGTGCGTATATATATATATTAGGTTTTGATTAAGTTATGAATGAATGAGAGAGAAGTGGAGTAAATGAGTTATACGATTGAGAAGGGAAAAAGCCTGCGGTGTATTGAATGTTATGTGGTGCGAATTAGAGAGATATAGAGAGAGAAAGTGTATATATATATAGATATAGAGAGAGAAAGTAAAGAGAGAGAAAGAGACAAGACCTCCTCTTCCTATCGTTTCTTGTATTCTATTCTGAGAGATCTGAGCGATGAATAAAGGCGTTGTTCTGAGTAATGCCTATTTGTCTTTGTACTATTTGCATCTAATGCCCTCCTCCTGCCCCCTTATATATGAGTTGTTTTTGTACCTTCTTTCAATTAAAAAATATATACACAGGGACGTTGAAATTTTATCTATTTGACCAAAAGAAATATATATATATATATATATATATAACTCTCCTCAATTTTTTATGTATTATTTTTACATTATTGTGCGGTTATATTATATATATCTACATTATATAATTTAAGCTTGAGCAGAAGCCGAGAAGGAAAACCGTAGGGTTTCAACTTATGACCATGTAATTTAAAACTATAAAATCTTTACCATTTAGAAAGTACCGGGTCCCTCAATCTATTATTTAAGTACACAAAAAAAATGAAAATTTAATCTGTTTTCTGAAAATATTCTTTTATTCCTTGTTTTAATATTCTTTTACTATATTTAGATAAGGTACTATTAATGAAATTATATAAGTATAGAAAAATATATTATTAAATGAATGAGTTTTTCTAATAATAAAAAAGTCAGCAAAACTACGAGATCTTATTTATTATAGGTTTGCTCAAAAAAGTTATTTATTATATTTTGTAAGGAATTATTTTTTTAGTTTATTCACATTATTTTTTTATTTAGTATTATTATTTTAGGCTAGCTCATTATCCTAAGGGCTTCATTTTTGGGTTATTAATTTATAGTTTACTCCTTAAAGTTTTATATATTCTCTTTCCACTTTCGTCCATGAAATTCACTTTATGTCATGCTCGTCCTTAATGTTTGCTCATGTTTTTACTTTAGTCCAAATATCAACCAACCATTAGATTTTTGGACAAAAAAAGCCATGTGAGTTGCACGTGGGCTACAATGGGCAAGTCACGCTAATACTCTCATATAGTTAACAAAAGCAAATTAAGGCAAAATCAAATGAGATAGTGAAGTAAGTGTGAAAAAGGAAGGAGAGAAAGAGATAGAAAAAATTAGGACAAATTCATTACACCAAAGGCACCGTAATTAGGGTAAAATGACCGAATTCATGGTTTGCCCATTTTACTCTTCACCCAAAGCACACATGCAACTCACATGGCTTTTCGGTCCAAAAATCTAACGGCAAATTTAACTTTGGATTAAAGTAAAAATGATAGTAAACTTTAAGGATGAATGTGATATAAATTGAACATTATAAATTGTGAGAATCCGCAAATGCGATCCCCGGGTCTCGTCCCCGCTCGTTGGTGTCTGAAGCGTCGGAACTGATTCCGTCGCTCCATTTGCTTGGAGTTGTTTGATGATTCTTATCATGTGTCCCTACGTCTATTCTAGATGCAAAGGGATTCGTTCAGAGTCGCCAGTACGTTTTACGAGAAAACGGACAAAAAAGGTTGTGTAAGGGGAAAGGCTACAGATAAGCCTTTCTTTACACATTTGTCTGCGAAACCAGGATTCTATAGGGTTCGGGAACTATATTACGGTTTGGGAAGGTGCTAAGCACCCATTCCGCCCTTTCGGTCTCTAGTGGTCTTTATATGTTTATTCTATGTTGAAAAACTTGGATGCTTTTACTGACAGTCTACTACTCTTCAAATGAAAACCCTAATTTCTGGGGGAAAACGGGAAAGTGATGAAAAACCTTTGTGTTCCGAGATCCGATGTTTTTATTTAAAAGGTGTAAATACAAGTGACAAAACCTTTTATTTTGAAAGAGTATCCCGTATTATTTCCTCAGATAATGACGGTTTTCTCGTGTTGTGTTTACTTTTGTAAAAGTTCGGATCTATGTCGGGACTAATTTAATATGGAACTAGAACTCTTTGGGGAGAGTTATCAATCACGTCGCAGTCTATAGAGAAGACAGGATATGTTGATTCTAATTCCTAGATAAGTCGTATCAGTCTGGGTTTTGAAAACAGAATTTTATCCGGACGATAACATACTTACTCTTCTGGTTTTGCAAATGGTTTTATCAGGGTCTTTTGTTTTGAAAACGGTAGACTATTTATAACTTGGCAATAAGTTTATTCAAATAAAACGTGGACAAAACAACAGAAATAAAACAAGTACACAGATAGACCTATTTTTCGAGCGCGTTAGGAATCTAGCCCAACCATGTTGCCACTTCGCTTACAGAAAAAATCGAATTCTAAAAGTTTACAATAAAACTAACATGCGAATATCTTATTTAATTACGAGAAGAAACTTTATTTACCTTCCCGACGAGAATAATAATAAGAAAGAGAATATAATACGGCAGAGAGATCTCCGGCGATAATAATCTTCTCCTTCTTCAGATATTTCCGAGAATTCGATTCCAGAGACGGGACACGTCAAGTGTCGGGAATAGATTCGATAATTCTTCAGAGATAAGATGATAATATAAAATGCTTGATAAAATCAGACTAAAACTCAGAATTTCTAGATTCAAGTTCTCTTTTCTTTTCTTTAACCCTTGGGGGTGTTGGCCTATTTATACTGCTGGGGGAAGATTGTCGCGCGACATTTCCCCAAAAAAGGCAAGTGTCGCGCGACATATCTGTTTGTCGCGCGACAATCGGCTGAAGTGATGGGTCCTGACACTGTGATGTGTCAGAAAGTGGTTGGTCGGGTGCAGAGAGGGATTGTCGCGCGACATAGTGGGATTGTCGCGCGACAAGCGGCTGAAGTGATGGGTCCTGACACTGTGATGTGTCAGAAAGTGGTTGGTCGGGTGCAGAGAGAGATTGTCGCGCGACATAGTGGGATTGTCGCGCGACATTCCAATGATTGTCGCGCGACAATGTGATATGTCGTGCGACAATCCTTCATAAAAAAAGGTTTGTCGCGCAACAAACCCCCCCCCGGGGTAGTTTCGGATGCTCGGGTGGGTCCCGGGCTCCAAAAACAGTAGTCTCGTAGGTCGTTTAGGGTTCTTGCGGGGGTCACGGATCGGGGTGTCTACAGACCCTCTCGACTCAAGCTCCTTGCTTGCAAGGAATTGAGGCGACTGGAAGAGACCATGATCCATGGCTCCCGCATGAACTCTATCGGAGTGTTTATGCAAAAAGTGCTTGTGAGTGCCTCCGGAGAGGGCTTCGTGTTTGGTTTTGCCTCCGGAGAGGGCTTTTGTTACCTCGTTGCCTCTTTCGAGGGCTTTGACTTGCTCCACTTGCCTCAGATGGGAGGACTACCATTGATCTTTTTTGCGCCTCAGGTGGGAGGACTACCATTGCGCCTCAGATGGGAGGACTACCATAGATCTTTTTTGCGCCTCAGGTGGGAGGACTACCATTGCGCCTTAGATGGGAGGACTACCGTTGTGCCTCTCTGGGAGGGCTTCGCCTCAGGTGGGAGGACTACCGTTTGTGCCTCTCTGGGAGGGCTTCGCCTCAGGTGGGAGGACTACCGTTGTGCCTCTCTGGGAGGGCTTCGCCTCACGTGGGAGGACTACCGTTTGTGCCTCTCTGGGAGGGCTTCGCCTCAGGTGGGAGGACTACCGTTGTGCCTCTCTGGGAGGGCTTCGCCTCAGGTGGGAGGACTACCGTTGTGCCTTTCTGGGAGGGCTTCTAGATCTGAAAGAAGAAGGAAAAAATGCCTCTGGGAGGACTTTCATGAGTAACTTTTGCCTCTGGAGAGGGCTGGTGATTTTGTGTATTGCCTCCGGAGAGGGCTTGTGTTTGTGAATTGCCTCCGGAGAGGGCTTGTGTTGGCGAATTGCCTCTCTTAGACTGCTAGAGTGAGAGAGAGTAGATTTTGCGAAGGTAAAAAGAGCTTCTCAGGGTCTATTCCGGATGTCCGTTTCCCTGTATCTTTCTGAACTTTACTCTTATGTTTTCCTCGAGTGAAGATGTTTCACTCAGAAGGCAGTTTTCGGATTTCTTTGCTCTCCGCAGAGTGATGCTCCGAGGTTTTCCAAATCATCTCTTCTGTATCGTGCTAAAAAGAAAATTTGTTTGAAAGTTCAATCTCTGATCTTTATTCTTTTCTTAGTTTTCTCTTTTGGTGGGCCCACATCGTTTTCTGTTTTTCGATGCCCTTATTTCTCCCTCTTTTGGGAAAGACTTTTCCTGGCCCTCTCTGTTTTTGACCAGGAGTCTTTTCGTCCCTTTGTCGTGATCAGGAGCCTTACTCACCCTAAAACGAAGCCCTGAGCCGTTTTTTGGCCTAGCTATCACTTTCGGTGTGGCTCTCCCTGTCATTCTACATGTCTGTTTCTCTCGCTCGCTTTGGGCGCTCATGCGGGTTTCTCCTCTTTTCTACTTTTTCAATTTTTTCTATTCCCGTCTTATCTCGCTATTCTGCTTTTTCTTATTTGATGGTCTCGGTCCTTCTGTGAGATCAGAGACTACTTTTAATCGCGGCATTCTGTTTTCGCATTTTTTCGGAGAGATGATTTGGAAGTTTTCTCTTTGAACTTTTTATCATGGGTGTGCGGTTTTTAGCAATTTTCCGAAAACTGCTTCTCCGAAGTGCCTCTGCAGAAGATAAAATGAGACAAAGGTCAAAAAATCAGGGAGGAGGGGGGATTGTCGCGCGACACTTCGGTGTCTGGCTCTTTGTCGCGCGACAATGTGGCCATTTGTCGCGCGACAAACTGACCCACTATATAAACCCCTTGCTGAGCTCATTCCACCTCATTCTCTCCTTTCTCTTTCTCTCTCTAGCTCTCTTTTTCTCTCTTTTCTTCTCTCCCAAGCGCGGAAGCTCTGCCGTGTTTTTGACTTTTCCGACCTTTTCACATATATTCTACCTATATTGATGGACCCTGCTCATCTCGACCGATTGGAGGGTGACCAGGAGGAGGTCACCTTTACTGACGCTCAGGGCGTTCTTCGCTGCAGCCCTCATCACGACGACTGGGCGGACTTGGACTGGTATGATGAGGATGGGATAGACCGCGGTCGGGCGGTGGTCTATCGGGATGCTATCCGAGCTGCTCCGGTCCCGAATGTCCCGTGGCTTTTGATGGAGCCCGTTTCTCACGAGATTCGTCGTCGATCTCTGGTATGTTTTCTTTCGTGCATTTATCTGTTCTGCTTCTTGTCGTTTCCTGTATTCGTTTTAAATAATGTTAGTATGCATGTCTGACTAGGAATAACGCCCGATTTTTAGCGAACACATACTTTTACCTGTGATACCTCTTAGTTTAGAAAATTACATAATGTACCCCCATAACTCTATAACTCTCATAATTACACCAAAGTACCCTCAGGTTTTGAAAATTACATAATTTACCCTTATAACCCCTATAACTCTCATAATTACACCAAAGTACTCTCAGGTTTTGGAAATTACATAATTTACCCTTATAACCCTATAACTCTCATAATTACACCAAAGTACCCTCAGGTTTTGGAAATTACATAATTTACCCTTATAACCCTATAACTCTCATAATTACACCAAAGTACCCTCAGGTTTTGGAAATTACATAATTTACCCTTATAACCCCTATAACTCTCATAATTACACCAAAGTACCCTCAGGTTTTGGAAATTACATAATTTACCCTTATAACCCCTATAACTCTCATAATTACACCAAAGTACCCTCAGGTTTTGGAAATTACATAATTTACCCTTATAACCCCATATCTCTCATAATTACACCAAAGTACCCTCAGGTTTTGGAAATTACATAATTTACCCTTATAACCCCATAACTCTCATAATTACACCAAAGTACCCTCAGGTTTTGGAAATTTACCCTCATAACCCCATATCTCTCATAATTACACCAAAGTACCCTCAGGTTTTGGAAATTACATAATTTACCCTTATAACCCCATAACTCTCATAATTACACCAAAGTACCCTCAGGTTTTGGAAATTACATAATTTACCCTCATAACCCCATAACTCTCATAATTACACCAAAGTACCCTCAGGTTTTGGAAATTACATAATTTACCCTTATAACCCCATAACTCTCATAATTACACCAAAGTACCCTCAGGTTTTGGAAATTACATAATTTACCCTTATAACCCCATAACTCTCATAATTACACCAAAGTACCCTCAGGTTTTGGAAATTACATAATTTACCCTTATAACCCCATAACTCTCATAATTACACCAAAGTACCCTCAGGTTTTGGAAATTACATAATTTACCCTTATAACCCCATACTCGTTCTTTTGTCTGCAGTGGGTTGGCCGAGGTTGGGGTTCCCCAACACTATATCCTCGGAGTGGCGACGGGCACCGGCCCCTGTCCAGGAGTTGATCTTCGCGACTCCTTTCGGCTCCCTCTTCGACGTCCCTCCCAGAGCGAGTATCTAGGGCGACAGTTTTAGTATCGGCTCTGGCTTGCCACTGGTGGGACACCACCCATACCTTTCACTGGAGCTGGGGGGAGATGACGATGACCCCCCTCGATTTGTTTGCTTTGACCGGGATCCCTTCAGGGGGGTCCCCATTCAGATCGACGTCCCCTTGCGTCTGACAGCCGAGGGCATCGTTAGTTCATTAGGATGGTTTCCGGAGCGACGGAGTTCCGGGGACACGATTCCTCGGGGCGTCTTGGTTACGCGGTTAGCCACAGAGAGGGCTCGACTAGCTGCTTCAGGGGTTCCTATGACCCGTCAGGAGGCGCGCCAGTATGCCCGCGTCTTTCTTCTATTGACACTCCATGATTTATTCGAGGCTCGTGGTGGGGACACGGCTCATCTTTGGTGGTTGCCCTATCTTCGGGACTTCAGCCTCCTGTTTGACTATGACTGGGGAGGCTTCATTCTTGCAGTCCTTTATGATGCCATGGACCAGGTCTCTCGCCATTTAGCCCTGAATCTCAAGGGCTTTTCTCTGCTGTGGGAGGTACATACTCTTGGTCTTTTCGCTTTTTAGTCCTTCACGTATTACCTGTTTGATTATTGCTGATGTTCTCTATTTTTCCTTTTCAGAGCTGGTTTGTAGCTTACACCCGCCTGGGTCGCGCCCAGGTGGATCTCCTCGTTGAGAACGAGGACCAGTTCCCTTTTCTCCGCCGATTCACTGCGGGGAACTACAGGGCTCCCTATGTATACCGGACTCGGGAGACCGGAGCTGCTGCTGTTCATGATCTGCGGGAGGAGCAGGTAAAATATTTTTAGTTTTCTTGTTCTTCAATAGTTAGATAAGATATATAATTTACTGAGAATAAAAAACTTGTTCTCTTTTCAGGTTGAGTGGGCCCCTTGGGGTGATCTGGGTCCTCATCATGGGTATGGTCGTGCTCTGACCGCCTCGAGGACCAGGCGGCTTATCCGGGATGAGTACGGCCTTCTCTTCTACTTGGGTGAGAGGGTGATTCGTCAGCACACGCCATCCCAGTGGCCTCGTGTTCCATTGTTCCCTCCTGTTCTGATGAGGCGGACGGGCGAGATCGACCCGGTGACGGTGCAGGCTTTGGTTGACGGACTCGGCTTCCAGACGTTCGTCGAGGAGGGAGACTATGCTATTTTTGCTGCCCGTTACCTGATGAGGGAGCCGAAGGGGACTCGGGGACGGGTCTTCTATGAGAGGTATCGGGCATTGGGGGGTGATCCTCATTACATACGGGGACAGACCCATTTAGCTAGGGTGGTTCCGGGTTATTTGCCACCTGTCCCCGATCAGAGGGACAACATTCCGGATTCCGAGGATGAGGATCCTGAGGGAGAGAGGGATGTTCCTGCTGCGGCTGAGGGCGGTGGTCGGCCAGAGGGCGAGGGAGGTGATGCGACAGCCGTTCCGGAGCCGTCACCTCAGGCGACACCTGTGAGGGAGCAGCGTACTGAGGGTTTCGAGTTTCTGACCGGCCCTTCTGTGTCTCCGGGTGTCCTTTTTGCTGCTGCTGAGGCTGCTGTGGGGAGAGCGGGATTGTCTGAGAGGTCCTGGGAGCCCGCGGACCTCGGGGCAGATTACGAGCAGTTCGGGCGGACTCCCCCACCTGCGGTGGCTTCTCCTTCTAGTGGGGTACCTCCTCTGAGGGCGTCGGCCATAGTGGATCCTCCGGGGGTCCGTACCTACGCCACGTTGACTCCTCTTCCGGCGACTGTCATGGGTCCTCCTACCCGATCTCCAGGTTTCGGGGGTTCTTCATCCCGGCCTCCTTTGTTCCCGATCCGTGAGGAGGGCGGGTCTACTTCCGCTGGTGTTCCGGCGGGGTTGTCTATTCCGTGGGTAGATCTACCCCCACTCCCCAGGGATATTCCTTATGTTGGCGCTGGATTACGTCGATATTCCGTCCCGGAGTATCCTCTTCCTGAGGATACTTTTGACTTTTTGGGTGGTCGCCCTGATGACGAGGTACTTTTACTTTTTCCTTTTCTCGATACCCTTATGTCTATCTCTATCTATTTTGACTGTGCTGATTCTCTTTCATGTCCTTTTTACAGAGAGTGAGCGTACGGGTGGCAGATCTTCGGGCTTGGTACGCCCAGTACCTATACAGCTGGAACCTGCTCCAGTATGTCGGTCGAGACCCTCCAGCCTACATGCGTGACTATCAGAGGGCTATCGACATCTCTTTACGGTCGGACGACCCCCTGACTTCCTCCCATGCCCGGACAGATTCTCGGAGGAGCAGTAGTCGGACTTCCAGGCGTTCCCGATCGTCGGTGATCCGTCCTACGGCACCGGTCCAGTCCACGGGGCCTTCTCAGGCGGCAGTTCCTTCTGTTCCCAGCGTCCCCGTTGTTGGTCTTACCCCCGAGGAGGGCTCGGGAGATAGTGGGAGCGTGTCAAAACGCGCCCGAGTAGATTAGTTTTCCCTTTCTGCACTTAGTTGTTAGTTTTGGACAGATACATGTTTAGACAGATATTTAAAAACTGCTCTTTTATTGGTTTTATAAAATATCTTTATCTGTGTTTGATTATACTTTTATTCTCTGTCTGTGCAAGATATATACATATATATATAAGAGTCGGTAATTTAAAAGTCATACCTTGTAGTGTAGTGATACTTATGTTTCCTGCAAAAAAGAACAAAGTGAGAACAGAAAAGCATCCAGAAGTGATTCTTTTGGCAAAGATGACCATTATGTATAAGGAAAAAAGTAGGGTGCCCCCAGATGGGTTTGTCGCGCGACAATCTCTCCTGGACATGGGTTTGTCGCGCGACACTTCCCCCTGAAAATGGGTTTGTCGCGCGACAAACAGGTACATGACCCTCTTTTTTGCTATAAATACACCCATCTTCCTTCCTTCATCTCCACACCTCTCCAAAAATGTCTTCCTACCGTACCAACTCTGATTTTTCTTATGTTAAAGCTCGAGATGCTCTGATATCTTCTGAAAATGGTTTGAACTTTGGTGCATTCAGTCCTTTGGCGGGCTGGTGCCATCGTCCTGTAGATTTCTCCTTTCTGTTAGGTGCCTTGTATTTCTGGAGTCCTGCGGACCATCTCTTCCGTTTTGGACTAGATGAGCTCTGCCCGACCTATGAGGAGTTCTCCTGGCTGTTACGTTCTGACGTTCGTCTCCCGATGGCAGTTCCTATAGAAGGAATCGGTCCCCGCGACATGCTAATTGCTCTGTTAGCCATTCCCCAAGCGGCCTGTGATGGTTTCATTGTCGACGGGCTCCTTGACCTCCACAAAATGGTGAGGTTCTTTCATCGTTATGAAGATAGGGCCTCTTACGGCGTGGGGCGTACTGCAGCGGCCCTGATTTGCCTGGTTTCTGATATGCTGCTGGTGACGGGTTCTTCCCGTGTTGATCCGACTATCTTGAGTCTGATTTACCAGGCTAGAAATGGGGAGTCTATAGTGCCGATCATTCTTGCAGAGACCTTGAATGGTCTTGATGATGTTCAACGGGGGGCCTCGCCCTTCTTTCGGGGGAGCCCGCGTCTGCTATACATGTGGCTGCTAGAGCGCTTTCGATCGGTGGGTTTCAGCGGAGTTCGGCTCGACAATCCGACTCATTTCTTCCATCGGCCTCTCTTTGGTGCTTTGACCATGTCTTCCTCTGATTGGACGGTGTGGTTTTCGGAGAACTTTCGGGCTATCCGGTGGAACATTCCTTGGTGGAAGCTGAGGAAGATGGTACTTAGTACTGGGGGTCAGAACTACGTTCGGCTCCGCGGGCTCTGGTTTACTTCCTTTTATCTCCCTGGGCGTCTTCTTCGACAGTTTAACATTCCTCAGGAGGTTCCCCTTGGTCTGAACAACTTCTCTTTCGAGTCTAAATTTGTGACCCCACATGTTTCTTTATCGGTAGAGAGGATGTGGCGTGCTCGACTGACTTGTCAGTTCAATTATGCCCGTTTTGGTATTACCCGGCCCCTCCGGGCTGATATCATCTGCTCTTGCTGGCAATCTCTGGAAGGAGAACTGATCGACGACCCCTTTCAAATGGAGTGGTTCCGGTTCATGGATACGGAGGCTACTGATGATAATATTGTCTTTGCATATCAGATCTTGGACGAAGCTCGGATCGATTTGGCTATTGAGGACCCAGTGTGGCCAACCCCTAGGGATTAGTTTCTTTCGTATTTGTTATGTCTCCTTTGTAACCTTCGGTGTTCTGAACCACCTTTTAATAATATATGAGGGACTGCTTGTGGGAAATAAATTTATTTACAAAGTTTAAACCGGGCCTGAAGTCACTTCTCAGGTTGCCTACGTTCCCCTTTTTGATTTTTATAAAGAACAAAAATTTTTGGGTTGGGGCTCAGGTTTACGTAGTTCTTGCTATATGCCACACCTACTGATAATACTTCTTCAGTCGATCCATGTTGACTGGTGAATGTAGTAACTGCCCATCCAAATCAGTGAGTATGGCGGCACCTCCTGTATCGATTTCTTTGACGATGTACGGCCCTGTCCACTTCTGCCCGAACTTACCCCTCGGATCTCTGGCTGGTTCTCGAATTTCTTTCAATACGATATCGTTCTCATTGATACCCCGAGTCCTCACCTTCCGGTTAAATGCTCGAGCGATTCTCTTCTGATACCCCTGATGGTGGTACGCGGCTTTCAACCTCTTTTCATCTAGTAAGGCTAGCTCGTTATAACGTGCCTGGACCCACTCCAGTTCATTGACTTGATTTTCTAGTATTACCCTGAGGGAGGGGACTTCTAACTCAACAGGGAGGACTGCTTCCATCCCGTATGTAAGAGAGAACGGGGTTGCCCCGGTGGAGACCCTCTCGGTGGTGCGATATCCCCACAATGCATAAGGTAATTTCTCTGGCCAGTCTCGACAGGTGTCGGTCATCTTACTTAGGATATTCTTCAGATTTTTATTGGCGGCTTCAACTGCCCCGTTGGTTTGTGGCCTGTATGGCGAAGACCTGTGTCTGGTAATACCGTATTCTTCCATGATGGTATTAGCTTCTCCTTCGAAGTGGGTGCCGTTATCTGAGATGAACTCGTGTGGGACCCCATATCGGCAAACTATATTCCTTTTGATGAATCGGGCTACTTTTTTGGCGTCCAGGGTTTGGTAAGACTCGGCTTCTACCCATTTGGTGAAGTAGTCGATGGCCACTAGTATGAATTCATGGCCGTTGCTGGCTTTGGGCGAGATCTTCCCAATAACGTCGATTCCCCAGGTTGCGAAAGGCCAGGGAGCAGTCATGGTGTACAACTCTTTTGGAGGAAGCTTCTGGGATTTAGCATAAATTTGGCACTTGTGACAGCGGCGTACGTGATTAGCGCAGTCGGTTTGCAGGGTAGACCAAAAATAACCTTGTCTGATGATTTTGCGGGCAAGTGTATGTCCGCTCATATGAGGTCCGCAATCGCCCCCATGTATCTGATCCATTACTCTGACTGATTCTTCTTCGGTGAGGCATTGAAGATGAGTCCCGTCGTAGTTCCTTTTATACAATCTTTCGGCACAAAGTATGAACCCTGATGCTAATCTTCTGAGCGTGACCCGTGTTTTCTTGTCTGTTTTCTCAGGATACTGATGGTTTTTCAGCAGGTTCCAGATATCGTAAAACCAAGCGGTTGAATCCCCTTCCCCTTCATTCTCTACCTCCAAAGCCGTGCAGTGTGCTGGTTCTGCCTTCTTCTGCACCATAAGAGTTATTTCTTCCATTCCTTCCGGGATATCGATCATAGATGCCAGGGTTGCCAGTGCGTCAGCAAAACTGTTCTGAGACCTGGGGAGATAGTAAAACTCCGTATGTTTGAACTTTCCTGCGACATCCTCCAGTCGGGCGAGGTAAGGGACTAATTTCTCATCTCTGATCTTCCATTCTTTCAGAACCTGGTGAACCACTAGTGCTGAATCTCCGTATACCTGTATCCTCCTTATACCCCTTTGAAGAGCGATCTCTAACCCGAGTATGCAGGCTTCATATTCAGCCATGTTGTTGGTGCAGAAGAAGTCCAGTCGATATGATACCGGGGAGTGAGTTTGGTCTGGAGAGACTAACAGGATACCTATCCCGTTTCCATTCCGATTGGCGGCCCCGTCAAAGTACAACTTCCAGTTTTCATCAACCTCGACATTCATGATGGTTTCATCTGGGAACTCGGCTTCTTCCAGCACGTCCCCCAATACTGGATTGTGGGCCAGGTAATCAGCTATGATCTTTCCTTTGACCGCCTTCTGGGTCATGTAGGTGATGTCGAATTCGGAGAGTAAAAACAGCCATTTTGCCATTCGGTTCGAGAGAGCCAGTTTCTCGAAGAGGTATTTCAACGGATCAATCCGTGATGCCAAGATGACTGAGAAGACTAGCATTTAGTGTCGTAGTTTCTGCGTTACCCAGACGAGAGCGGTACATGATTTCTCCAATGGTGTGTAGTTTATCTCAAATGGGGACAGTTTCTTGCTGAGGAAGTAGATGGCCTGCTCTTTCCGGGTATCAATCAGGTGCTGGGCTAGCATTGCTCCCGCGGCTGAATCAGTGACGGTTAGGTATAAAATTAAGGGTAGTCCGATTTGTGGTGGGGCTAAAACTAGGGGGTTGGAGAGATATTCTTTGATTCTATCAAAAGCTTCTTGGCACTGACCGTCCCACTCTCCTGGTGAAGATTTCCTCAGGAGCTTGAAGATGGGCTCGCAAGTCTGAGTGAGCTGAGAGATGAACCTACTGATGTACTGCAGATTACCCAAAAATCCTCGGACTTCTTTCTCGGTACGAGGTTTAGGCATTTCTTAGATAGCTTGAACCTTGGCAGGGTCTACCTCGATTCCTCTCTTACTAACAACATAACCTAGGAGTTTTCCCTTGGTCACCCCGAACACACATTTCTGCGGATTGAGTCTCATCTGGTACTGGCGGAGCCGGTCGAAGAAGGTTCGCAGGGCTGGTATGTGACCTTCCCTCTCCTTTGATTTGATTATCATGTCGTCCACGTACACCTCTACTTCTTTGTGGATCATATCGTGGAAGATAGCGGTGGCTGCTCTTTGATAGGTTGCCCCAGCGTTCTTCAGCCCAAATGGCATAACGGTGTAGCAGTATGTTCCCCATGGTGTGATGAATGCAGTTTTCTCCTGGTGATCCGGGTGCATTTTGATCTGGTTATACCCGGCAAAACCATCCACAAATGACTTTAGGGCGTGATTGGCAATGTTATCTATTATCAAATCAATGTTGGGCAATGGGAAATCGTCTTTCGGACAAGCTTTGTTAAGATCCCGGTAATCCACACACATGCGGACCTTCCCATTTGCCTTTGGAACGGGCACAATGTTGGCTAACCATGAAGGGTAATCGATCACCCGTAAAAACCCTACACTCAGTTGTTTCATTACTTCTTCCTTTACTTTCAGGGACCATTCTGGCGTAAGTTTCCTTAACTTTTGCTTGACAGGTCTGAACTCCGGCTTGGTATGTATCTCGTGCATGACTATCTGACTGTTCAATCCTGGCATATCAGCATAAGACCAGGCGAAGACATCCACGTACTCTTTCAGAGTTTGTGTGAATTCCTCTTTTTCTGCTTCACTCAGACTTGTCCCGATGCGGACCTCCTTTCTTTCCTCTTCTGTCCCGAGGTTAATTTCAAGAGTGTCTCCTTCCTCGCTCTATATACGCTATTCCTCCCGTTCAGGGTGTTCGTTTAGTCTTTCTAACTCTTTATAAGCTATTACAGAATTACAAATAACAGGATAACGTAAAACAGAGTTTTCTTCATTGATAAGAGTGTTTACAGGTATAAGTTTAAAAAGTAAATCTAGGAGTGGCTCTTTCCTAGCCTTTCTTTCACTCTCACCTTTCACCCTTACAATTTCACTCTTTTCCCCTTTTCTTTGGTAGTCTGGATCAGCGTATATCAGGTGTACGGGGTCATCCCTTGGCTCGTCATCCCCTAGTGCCATGATGTCGAAGAGATCTCTGATCATTTCTTCTTCCTCATCTGTCTTGTCTTCATTTTCTTCCTTCAACCCGATTGTTAATTTGGTAGAGAAACTGTGTTCGATGCTTTCTTTGACATATAGGTCCTCTTCATAGAAGATTTCCCATCCTGGTAGGCTCTCTCCGTCGCTGTTTCTCCAAGGTTCCTGAAAACCGCAAAAGGGGAAGTCTTCTCCTTCTTTGACAAAAAACCCGTTCAAGGAGCTGAAACTCGGATACTGATGCCCCCGACCCCCTTTTTGCTGATCGTCTTCCTCAGTGTGTTGGTACCCCAAACCTTCCCTCTCGTACCTTGCTACTGGTTCCAATGCTTGAAGTAGTCCTGGTTGTCCCATTCCCAGACCGGCTCCAGGCAAGTATTTCATCATTCTCAACATACTTGTAATCTTGGTGCTGAGACCGGGGATATTGTCAGGGGGAAGATACCTGATTGTCTGGGTGCTAAGAGTTTGCACTTGAGGCTCGTAAGAAAAGCCTCCCAACTGTATGCTCTGGCTCCTGATTCCCAAAACTGGTAACTCCATATCCGCCAAGGTCCTTTCAGGATCTCCTTGGATGGTAATTATGTTCCCTTCAAACGGTATCTTGATCTTTTGGTGCAAGGAGGAGGGGAGTGCTCCTATGTCGTGTAGCCACGCTCTTCCCAGCAGGAGGTTAAAACTGGAGGGAATATCTATGATTTGGAAGTCGGCTGGAAAGTTTCCGGGACCAACCATGAGATCGAGCTTCAGAGAACCTAGAACGGCCCTTCTGGTATTGTCGTAGGCCCTGACAGTCACGGCGGATGGAGAAAGCTCTGAATCCAAGATACCCAGGCATCTAGCGGTCTTCAAGGGGCAGACGTTTATGGTTGACCCATTGTCGATAAGGACTTGTGGCAAAATCTTTCCTCGGGTTCGGACAGTGATATGGAGAGCCAGGCTGTGTTTCCTCCCCAATGGAGACAGATCCTCATCTGAAAATGACAGACTTCTTTGGATTGTAAGCGACCCGATCATGTTTGGCAGTTGTTCGGGTGTGGAGTCCGGTGATATCACGGCCTCGTCCAGAAGTTTGATGAAAGCGGTCCTGTGGGGTTTGGAGGCAACCAAGAGGCCCCAAATGGTGATGTGTGCCTGGGTCTTCTTCAACTGCTCAAGCACTCTATCTTCTCCCATTTCCTTAGGTGGTAGTGTTTTCTCAGCATCCGTCGGTGGTGGTTGATATACCCTTCCTGAACGGGTGATCTGTTGAATCCAAAGGGATGCCGGGTCTGATTCCTCTGAAGCTTCTGATGATTCCGGCTCTGTCGACCAACTGAAAGTCCCGGGGGAGGTTTCTGTCATACAGATTGTCTCCCTGGGTGGGTTTTAGGATTTCCACGACTGTTTCTTCTTATTCTGGGTCCATCCTATCCCAGATTTTCCGGGATTGGTTTTGATTGCAAGCGGCTGTGAGATCCCCTGATTCGTCTTTCCTAAACCCTGCCCGGGTAGGAAGTTCATTTTGGCCATCCATTGGTCAATTATGGGATTGAGGCCTGGGGCAACTTGAGCTTTTGCTGGCAGTACAACGGGTGCCCTGTAGGCTGGGTCATCTCGAATGAGCCCCATGGGATCGAAGCTTTCTTCATCAGTGGTCAAGGCATTAATCCCTGCAGGTGGAGCATGGTTAGGAAGTGGATTGTTGGTAACATTGGGCCCGCCGGGTGCAGGGATGGTTCCGGCTTCAATGAGGTCTTGAATACGATGACGAAGGGCCAAACAACGCTCCGTGTCATGTCCTGCAGCTTGATGATACGCACAATTCTCATTCATTCTCCAGGTATTTGGAATAGGGTTTGGTGGGGGCGCGGGTTGAGTGGAGTGATTAGTCCGGCCTTTCGGAGCAGCTCCAGACTTTTTACCAGTGTAGTGGGGAGGGTGCAGAAGTTTCTCCTTTTCTTGTCCTCGGTGTTTGAAGGGCCTCCTTGTGCGGGCCAACTCATCGGAGGTGGCTGTTGTGGTTGTTGAAAAGGGTTCTGTTGATAGGGGTATGAGCTTATTTGGTTCACGGCTGTAGTGGCTGTCTTTCTCCCGGTGTATGCGGCTTTCTTGGTATCGGTTTCGACTTTCTTGGCCAATTCTTCCTCTACTTGTGACCCCATACTCAACAGGGCCCTGAAGTGTGGGAATACATGCTTTCCCATGCAACTCAGTACGGCTGGAGTGAAGTTCTTCTGAATGATTTCCAGCTGTTCTTCTTCATCGGGTCGTTTAGACATTTGGGAGGCCATCTCCCTCCAGCGGGTGACAAAGTCGCTGAAGCTTTCTTTCTCGCCCTGTTTGGCCATTTCCAGGTGTTTACGGGTAATTTCCAAATCCTCGTTGGACCCGTATTTGGTCATAAATTCTTTGACGATATCCCCCAAGTCTGCGTGTGATGCCTTTCTAGACCAAAAAACCATCTCAGGGCGGCCCCCGTGAGAGTCATGTGAAAGGCCTGTGCTAATTCCGGCTCTCCACAACCGGACACTTGCATGGATCTGATGTAGGACTGTAGGTGGGTTTTGGGGGGCGTGGTTCCAGTGAACTTGGTGATGGAAGGGAGTTTGAATCCCTGGGGTAATCTTGCTTCTGGGTATAGGGAGAAGGCATTCATATCTGTGATCTCGTCTGCTCCTTTTATTAGGGACACCCCCTTCTGTAGGACTCTCATCTGCTCTTTCAGTTTCCTCATTTCCTCACTCTCTCTTGACACTTCGTCGGGCTGTTCTCGTGCTATTACCGATTCTGCATATACTGCCCGAAGTCGGTTGATGTCTGGGTATTCATTAGGGAGGGCTGCTGGGGCCGGTGGTGGAATGGGTCTTGCAGGAACTTGTGGCCATGGTTGATAGTGGGGGTCAAAGCCGGGTTGTACTTGGGGTTGCGGCCAGACTATGGGTGGCTCTTGCTGTTGGTAAGTGGGGCCTGAATCTGGGGCCCATTGGTTCTGATTGTTGGGGTCGGTTTGAACAGGACCAGCTACGATAGGGCCCGTTTGGGGTGGATTGGTTCCTTGAACTGGGGGGAGTACCTGTGAAGACTGTCCTTGGTTCGGATCACGATTCGGTGGTAGTCGATCAAACCCCGGTGGTGCAGTTCGTTCGGCTGACAATTCTTCTATTCGGATTCGGGTACCCTGTTGCTCGTTCGTGAGATTTGCCAGATACCTGCTGACGGTCATGAGTAAACGGTGCATTTCGGCTAGGGTTGGCTGAGCTGATGATGCCTCGGCTCGGCTCTGATCTGTCTCTCGATTCTCGCGTTCATCGGCCATTTTAGGTGTGCTTGGTCTTACTAGTCTTCCGGTGTGATCACGGTCGGCCCAACCTTCCAGTCTGTTGTTGCTTCACGACTGTAGACGAAAATCACGTGGCGAAGATGAAGAAAGACTGTGATGCGACTCGATTTTTGCCAAAAGAACCACTAAAAATTGCCGAGAAGAGCCTCGAATTTTAAAAAGGGTGTCGAAAAGTAAGCCGTAAAGTGGTACATCCTCTACGGCTGTTTGACAAGTGTTTTAACTCGACTCGATCTTATATGCAGCGCAGGTGTACGAACGGTTAAGGCTTCAGACTCCCTCCTTTTTGGCAAGACCTTGCGATATACCCCAGGGGCGGGTACGTGTAAGAATCTTTTGATATACTTTCCGGGTACGTGAGTGTTCTCGTCACTCGATATACCTCGGGGGCGTACTTGGCCAAGGAGAGTGGAAGTAAATGCTTTCGGTTTATGTTGGCCCAAGCAAGCCAACTCCCTACTCACTTATAATACTTCCGAGGGTTTGGGCTAAATTCACACTCGTAGAACCAATGCATGATTTGTGATAGTGCGTGTGAAAAAGGTTGGGTTTACAAATATCATTATCTTGATTACGTATTTTTGAAAAATTCCCTTTTTCTGAAAAAAAAAAAATGTTTCTTCTCAATCAATTAACATAAGTAGGGAAAGCAGAAAAAGCAAGTATTCAACAGATAAACAAAAGTCCACATATAAGAGTCTAGTTTTCTAGTGTCCCCAGCTGAGTCGCCACTGTGAGAATCCGCAAATGCGACCCCCGGGTCTCGTCCCCGCTCGTTGGTGTCTGAAGTGTCGGAACTGATTCCGTCGCTCCATTTGCTTGGAGTTGTTTGATGATTCTTATCATGTGTCCCTACGTCTATTCTAGATGCAAAGGGATTCGTTCAGAGTCGCCAGTACGTTTTACGAGAAAACGGACAAAAAAGGTTGTGTAAGGGGAAAGGCTACAGATAAGCCTTTCTTTACACATTTGTCTGCGAAACCAGGATTCTATAGGGTTCGGGAACTATATTACGGTTTGGGAAGGTGCTTAAGCACCCATTCCGCCCTTTCGGTCTCTAGTGGTCTTTATATGTTTATTCTATGTTGAAAAACTTGGATGCTTTTACTGACAGTCTACTACTCTTCAAATGAAAACCCTAATTTCTGGGGGAAAACGGGAAAGTGATGAAAAACCTTTGTGTTCCGAGATCCGATGTTTTTATTTAAAAGGTGTAAATACAAGTGACAAAACCTTTTATTTTGAAAGAGTATCCCGTATTATTTCCTCAGATAATGACGGTTTTCTCGTGTTGTGTTTACTTTTGTAAAAGTTCGGATCTATGTCGGGACTAATTTAATATGGAACTAGAACTCTTTGGGGAGAGTTATCAATCACGTCGCAGTCTATAGAGAAGACAGGATATGTTGATTCTAATTCCTAGATAAGTCGTATCAGTCTGGGTTTTGAAAACAGAATTTTATCCGGACGATAACATACTTACTCTTCTGGTTTTGCAAATGGTTTTATCAGGGTCTTTTGTTTTGAAAACGGTAGACTATTTATAACTTGGCAATAAGTTTATTCAAATAAAACGTGGACAAAACAACAGAAATAAAACAAGTACACAGATAGACCTATTTTTCGAGCGCGTTAGGAATCTAGCCCAACCATGTTGCCACTTCGCTTACAGAAAAAATCGAATTCTAAAAGTTTACAATAAAACTAACATGCGAATATCTTATTTAATTACGAGAAGAAACTTTATTTACCTTCCCGACGAGAATAATAATAAGAAAGAGAATATAATACGGCAGAGAGATCTCCGGCGATAATAATCTTCTCCTTCTTCAGATATTTCCGAGAATTCGATTCTAGAGACGGGACATGTCGAGTGTCGGGAATAGATTCGATAATTCTTCAGAGATAAGATGATAATATAAAATGCTTGATAAAATCAGACTAAAACTCAGAATTTCTAGATTCAAGTTCTCTTTTCTTTTCTTTAACCCTTGGGGGTGTTGGCCTATTTATACTGCTGGGGGAAGATTGTCGCGTGACATTTCCCCAAAAAAGGCAAGTGTCGCGCGACATATCTGTTTGTCGCGCGACAATCGGCTGAAGTGATGGGTCCTGACACTGTGATGTGTCAGAAAGTGGTTGGTCGGGTGCAGAGAGGGATTGTCGCGCGACATAGTGGGATTGTCGCGCGACAAGCGGCTGAAGTGATGGGTCCTGACACTGTGATGTGTCAGAAAGTGGTTGGTCGGGTGCAGAGAGAGATTGTCGCGCGACATAGTGGGATTGTCGCGCGACATTCCAATGATTGTCGCGCGACAATGTGATATGTCGTGCGACAATCCTTTATAAAAAAAGGTTTGTCGCGCAACAACCCCCCCCCGGGGTAGTTTCGGATGCTCGGGTGGGTCCCGGGCTCCAAAAACAGTAGTCTCGTAGGTCGTTTAGGGTTCTTGCGGGGGTCACGGATCGGGGTGTCTACATAAATGAAATCTAAAAGCGGCGCAAACTTTAAGCTCCCTTTTGTTAAACTTGTAAGTTGAATATGGACTAATAAAACCATGAGCTATGATCAAATCACAACTCCACTCGACAGTAAAGGCTACTAGAAATGTATTGAGACGTGTGACAATCCTATAAACCGCCGTGTTTCTGCTTTAGATTTTGTTCTTTATTGCCAACTTCACCACCTCGTCATTAGCCACCTAAATCAATACGTACGTGAGGATTCACAATTCTTGTTTTGGTCGAATTTGGTATTATTGTAACTACATGGACTCGATCTTACAACCTTTGACAAACCATAAGTATAATATGCATGTATGGTAAGTAATAAATATGAACTTAATTGTAAATATAACGATGAATAATATTATTATAATGAAATCTTATTACCATTGACAAAATAAAAGTTTAATAAGCATGAATGGTAAGTAATAAATATGGACTTGGATATATAATAATGAGTAATAAGTACATTGGCGCAGTTGCGTAATTACTTTCATAATGAGAATATATACATACATATACTCAGCATTGCAACTACAGTAGTTAGCGTTCTAGGCGCAGTTGCGTAATTACTTCCATAATGGAATTTGCAATTATTGGAAATTCTAAAATGCAGTTACTAACCAATCAGCATGAATAATGAACCATCAACCGTAACTAGAAATTCAAATCAAAGAATTATGATATAAAACTGATTCCATTTCAGTTGACTTTTTACCTCAAGTGACATTGCAAAAGTAAATTTTAAGAAATCAGTTTTAGAGAAGATAAACAAATTGTGAAGAAGAATTAGGTAATTTACAAAGTAAAAATACAAAAGTGACAGTAATCTTATTGTGTGTGACGGCCATAGAATAATGTATGCAAATTAATTATAGATGCATGTAATCACTGCACTTGGACAATTTTTTATTCTTTGTATGTACAGTCGCATTGATTTAGAGAAATTCAAAACTCTAAGGCTCCGTTTGATTGCAAGGTAGAAAAAGAAAATAAATTAAGTTAGTTTTGGTGAAAAGATGGAAAATATGTTGAGTGATAGAGGTGATATCCTCTTGATTTTTAAGTTTTTCCATGAAGAAATTTTCTTTGCTTGGTGGTGAGTAAAACTTTTCCACCAAAAACATTGAAGAATGGAGGATATATACTCATAAAATGAGTAACATCTATTACCCTATTTCCTATCTTTTCACACAAACTAATTAAATTTATTTTCCTTTTCCATCTTTGCAATCAAACGGAGCCTAACTTTCCAATTCACTGAAAAAGTGATGGGTCCGTTTAATAATAATATGAAAAAAAAATATTTGATTTTTATGTGAAGTTGGAAAATAGGTTGAGACATGTAGTGATATGTTTTCATACTTTTTGGCTTTTTCCATGGAGAAATTTTCTTTAGTGGTTAAGGAAGAAATTTTTTTTATAAAAAATTATGAAGAATGGAGGATATATACTCTTAAAATGAGCATGAAATGGGAGACATCTTATCACATGCCCTCAACTTATTTTTCAACTTTTCAACAAATCAAGTATTTTTATTTTCCTTTTCAATATTGTTATCAAACGAACCTAGAGATGTCATTTTATCAAAAAAGTTGTGTATAGTAGATTAATACTATTTATGTACGTATTTCTGGTAGAATAGAGATTGAGAAATTCAAGTCGTTAGAGAACTAATGATATCCTATGAAGCTATAAGGCTCTATTTGATAGCAATACGGAAAATAAAAAGAAAAATTATTAATTTAGGTGAGAAGATGGAAAATAAGTTAAAGGATGTGGTGAGATTAACTCTTGCTTTTTGCTTTTTTTCATAAAAAAAATTCTTTTGATAATGGTGGATGTGGGAGTATAATTTCAGAATGTACACTTAGGTCGAATATCGCGACCCAAGCCTAGGCCCAAGGGGATCAGCCCAAAGATGAAAAGACGAGACACAGCCCACAGAGCCAGAATAAACAATTTGAGTCTCGCTGACCACGCATGATTTCCCAGCCAAATATAACTACAACTTCGGTAGGGAACGATGACGCCAAGATAGGTACTATTACGAATGTAGGCATGACACCTGTAAAGGAGAGGTACTACCAGTGTTAGTTGCCGATATGGGCGTTCTGGAAAATAAGGGCCATACATCTGTAAAGTACCATTTCCTTCTGGATAAGGACGCACAACACGCGTGTGAAATGTAAGAATTGCTGATCAAGCAAGGTCCTCTTTTGTCATTTTGATTTTTAACTTAGCTGAGTATTGTAACCCTAATTCTATGAGTATAAATAGAAAAAGGGATAGCTCAAGAAAAAGCAGAGAAAATCCATGTAACAAACATCTTTCGAGTAAGGAAAGAAACACAAACACACACCAAGGGATGACGTACCACTAGATTGGGAATAACAGCCACCATGCGAACATACCCAGACAACCCAAAAAATTCAGTCTTATTCAATCGATAAATTTACTATTCATTCGCCACCTTTTAGAATCTATTACCTACTCTACCTGCTTTGGGCCGATTCCCTCATCTACAAATTCATTATGGGCTTGGTCAAATTTAGGCTACTCACAATTGGCGTCGTCTGTGGGAATCGCAACATAGAGGTCACTTTTCGATAATCAGATTCATTTTCTCTCATTACTGTTCATTTCATAATATTTTCTACATTTTCAATGGTTCTCTGCTTAGTGTGGTCATTTAAGCAATACTTGCACTAAAACTTTCAAAAAATGGTTCAAACCAGGAGCCACCAAATGGGTGACCACAATAGCCCAGATATCATCCCTCTTGCTGACCCAAACGTTTTGGCACCAACCATGAGTCGAGCCATGGCTCGCGATGTTGAGAGACCTAGACAAACAAGCTAATCCCATACGCATTCCTCTCCTCCCTACGACCTTAACTACGCCGAAAAAGAGACCGTCGCCTTAACTGAGCAACAACGAATAGCCCAACTAGAACATGAAAATGAGGTCCTGTTTAATATGCCCAAAGAGCAAATCGCAGCAAACACAGTTTGAGAGCCATCAAGGATGGCGGTCCCAACAGGAACAAATGTCTCCTCAACCAAGGAGGAACAAACTGATGGTGAGGTAAACTCCGCTTGCCGTGGGAAGGGCAAGGCGAGGTTGGTCAGAGAGACAAGGCCAAAGGACTTTGGTTTTCGAACACGCCCCCCAGGACCAGTTTCATCCGGTCGACCCAACATTTTTGATCGCCTGGGGGATAGACTAATCCGAATAACCCCGAGGGTAGACCAGGCATGAAGGCTCAAGAGGGAATGGAAGTTAGACCGAGACGAGCAAATGGAAAAAGTGGAGCCCCGACCGAAAAATTAGGCTGAGCAGGATCTCTGAAAAATATGATATACTCGGCAATTGCCGACAGAAGCGAGGATGGCAAAATCACGATCGAATTAGCGAGAAAAGCCTTGGGCAAAGATTACGGACCACTCTTCACAACAATAATACAGGACGTACCCCCACCGAAAAAGTTTGGACAGCCAAAGTTCAATATTTATGATGGCCGATCTGATCCGGACGATCATGTGAGGCATTACAAACAGGTGATGGCCTACTGGCGTAACAAAGAGGCACTAATGTGTAGGATGTTCCCGGCTAGTCTAGGTGACATAGCTCTTAGATGGTTTGATAAACTCTCGCCAGGTGGGATAGACAATTTTCGGGCTTGGCCAAATGATTCACTACCCGTTTCATAACGAACAACAGAGTGATCAAAGAACCAGAAGCCCTGACTCATTTGAAGAAGAAACACAATGAAAGTTTAAAGGAATACTCACAAAGGTATTGGGCATTATTCCAAGAAGCGATTGATTGTGACGAGAGATTTGCTGTCAATATGTTTAAATTTGGTTTGCCGTGGGAGGGTAACGGCGTCTATAATTATCTGACCATGAGACCACCGAAAAGTTTAAATGATCTTTTGGCAAGGGTAGATGAGTTCTCACGAGTGGAAGATGATGACAGAGCAGCCAAAAGGTAAGTTAACAAGAGAGACAGGGAAATAAACGGTAATGGAGACCGTCATGAGGATAGCTGTGCAAAGAAAAATCGAGGAGAAAACTCAAATGAGCCGAGAAAGGGTGAAGCATTCCGAAGAATAAACACTGTGTTCACTAAGCCCATACATAAGATAATGTGAAAAATCAAAGAGGAGCAATTCTTCAAGTGGCCCAAGCCAATAGGCAGCGATCCCAGCACCAGGACGCCACCCAAAAAAGTTCCTATCACAAGGATCACGGACACAAAACTGAAAATTACAGGACACTGAAGCTTTTTCTAGAAAGACTCGTCGAGCAAGGTCTTCTGACTAAATATGTGAAAACCGTTGAAGCCAAAGATGATAAAAGCGCCAAGGCCGAGGAGAAGACGGTTGTAACACCAGTAAAAAAACATGTGGTTGGAGTGATTGAAGCGATTCACGAAGTTGCGGACAAAATCGAGGCAACGAGAAGTTACTTACGAGCTAGATTAACCCGGGCTCAGCTCTGGGCAAAGGCCCATCCTATCAAAGAGGTGTTAACGGTGATGACGCCCCCGAAGAAGAACAGGGACAGCACTTTGGTATACCAACTATCTTTTGGGAAATAAGATTTGGAAGGGGTGGACATACCCCCACAATGATGCTTTGGTCCTTACTGTCAATATTAAAAATTTTGATGTCAAAAGGGTGCTGATAGATCCAGAGAGCTCGTCAGAGGTTATGTACCTTAAGGCCTATAATCAGTTAAAGTCGTTCATTTTTTCAAAGAATATTTGGTCAGTTGATGCACCGATCTACAGTTTCAGTAGGGATGCAATGTGGCTAATCTGCGTGATAAATATTTCGGTTAGGGTCAGGGAAATGGTAACTGTCATGGATTTTTTTATTATGAATGTTGATTCACCATACAACGCCCTCCCCGACAGAAATTGGTTAAAGGAAATGAAAGTTGTCGCTTCACCCTTCCATCAGAAACTGAAGTTCCCTTCTCCCAAAGGGGTAGTTATTGTCAGAGGTAAGTAAGAGGACGCGCGTTTTTGTTTCAACTTGGCAATCAAGGGGTCGTTGTCTAAAAAGAAAGATACCGAAAGAGCCGAACAGGTCAACCTAGCAGAAAAAGTGGAAAAGCTGTTGGAAGAAATCAAGGAAAAGCTTGAACCCTCAGAGAAGGGGAAGGGAAAAAAATTGAACAATAGTAATCACAGGGAGGTCGCCCCCGAAATGCTGGGAGAAAAGGGTGACTCGAAGAAAGGGCCTTCGAGGACCTAATCCAAATCCCTGCGGTTCATGATCCAGAGCAGAAAGAGAAACACTTCTTGATTGGCAACAGTCTCAATTCTTACGAGAGGGAGGAACTATCCAAATTCTTGAGGGCCAATATCGATGTCTTCGCATGGCAGCCATATGACATATCGGGAATATCAACAGAAGTAATATGCCACAAGCTGCACGTAAACCCCAACCTTAGTCCAACGAAACAAAAAACCCATCGAGGATCCCCTGAAAAAGCAGCAGCGATAAAAGAAAATGTCCAAAAACTACTTAAGGCGGGAGCAATCTGAGAGGCCGAGTTTTCTGAATGGATCTCCAACCCAGTTGTTGTGAAAAAGAAAAATGGAAAATGGATAGTATATATAAACTTCACGGATCTGAACAAAGCTTGTCCCAAGGAGAATTTCCTGTTGCCAAAGATATATTAACTGGTAGATTTTGCAGCCGGTCACCAGAGGTTCAATTTTTTGGACGTATATCCGGGGTACCACTAGATACCACTCTTTGGACCTGATCAGGAATCCACGGCGTTTATCACCAAGATGGGTCTGTATTGCTATAAAGTCATGCTGTTCGGATTAAAGAACGCAGGGGCCACCTATCAAAGATTGGTTACCAAGATGTTCGAGGATGAAATCGGGAAATCTGTGAAAATTTACGTCGATGATATGTTGGTAAAGAGCAAGTTAGCCGCCGATCATATTCGAGACTTGGGTAAAACATTCTCTATCCTTCGGCATTACCGGATGAAACTAAATGCGACAAAGTGTACCTTTGGGGTCAGATCGGGAAATTTTTTGGGTTTCATGGTAAATCACAGAGGGATATAGGCAAATCCAGAGAAGGTTCAGGCAATACTGGATGTCCAATGGCCAACAAATTTGAAAGAACTACAAAAACTCACTGGTATGGTTGCTGCCCTAAACAGATTTATTTTGAAATGTTCTGATAGATGCATGCCACTGTTTAAATTGTTAAAAAGAACAAAAAAATCAATTGGAATCCAAAATGTGACAAAGCTCTCGACGAGCTAAAACAATACCTAACCATCCTACCCTTAATATCTATCCCAGACCCAATGAACAGTTGTACATGTACTTGGCTTCCTCTGATCGAACAATAAGTTCGGCCCTACTTAGAGAGCATGAAAATATTCAAAAACCTGTGTATTTTGCTAGCAAATGTTTAGTTGGATCATAATTAAATTATTTGCCAAAAGTTGAGACATTACTCCGACGCCCATCCCATCAAAGTATTGACCAGCAGCCCCATAAAGGCAACTCCGAGGAAAGCCGATCTTTTAGGATGAATGGAAAAGTGATATGTTGAGTTGGGCCGATTTCATATTGAGTATGCCCCGCGAACATCAATTAAAGGTCATGTCTTTGCTGATTTCATTGCCGAATTCACACCACCATCATTCACCAACTTGCAACGGACCTTCATTCCATAATCAGCCCTTAGCCCTTTGCGATGTGAAGGCTTGATATAATGGGACCATTCTCTCGAGGACCAGGTGTCAAAAAGTTCCTCCTCGTTCGCACTGATTATTTTACCAAGTGGGTGGAAGCAGTTCCCTTGGCCAATATCCAGGAATCTAATGTCAAAGCTTTCATTTGGAAAACATAATCACCAGATTCGAAATCTCTAGGGCACCCATATCTGACAACGGAACGCAGTTCAAAAATAGGAAGATCGAAGAATTTTGTTACACCTATGGGATTAAACAGCATTTTTCAAGTGTAGCTTACCCCCAAGGCAATGGATTAGTTGAAGCGTCAAATAAAGTTATCCTTGAAGGATTGAAAAATAGGTTAGGCGACAAAAAAGGAAGATGGGTACAAGAGCTTCCCTCAATGATTTGGGCGTTCTGGATAACTCCACGTCGATTAACTGGCGACATGCCTTACTCATTGACCTACGGGACCGAAGCCATCATTCCTTTAAAAATCGGTCTACCTACCCAGAGGACGACGCAAGTTGAAAGAGGAAACAATGAGGGAGCCCTTAAAGAGGCTTTGGATTTTGCCGAATCTAGAAGAGAGGCGGCAGTGATCCACATGGCGAATTATCATAATGCCTTGGCTAGACAGCATAAGGCCCATGCGAGATCAAGGGAATTCAAAGTTGGAGAGCTGGTTTTAAGGAAGGTTCTCATCACTGCTATTAATCCTCGTCATGGAAAACTCAGGCAGAATTGGGAGGATCCCTATATGATCACATCGGCTAGCGGGACTGGATCTTATCTTCTCCAAAATATGGATGGTCGGCCTATCCCCAATCCATGGAATATAGCGAACTTAAGGAGCTATTATCATTAAAGGTAAATCTTAAGCTCGGATCTTTTCTGTACAGTTGATTAAATCAATGAAGATGTCTATTTTGCTTTAAATTGTTATCATATAAGACCATTTCTTATAAGAGCAATCATATAAGACCTTGTTCGGCCAAGGCGATTACAATAAGACCCTTTTCTTATAAGGGCAATCATATAAGACCTTGCTCGGCCAAGGCGACTTTGGATAGAACCTTTTCTCATAAAGGTGACCACGCAAGACCACCACCAATTGGGGGCAAAAATAAAATAAGAAAGCCCTTTCTGAATCAAAGGCAAAATCGATTCACAAACTTCCCTATGTTACGAAGATGAACTTTAAAACAAAGTTTGCTTTGATAAGACAATTAATCAGCTAATACTCTTACGTTTATAAAAGGAATCCTTAATGATGTCCAGTATAAGACCTTCTCATTTGTCCTTGACAAAAATTACGTACAGAGTCTTAATCGGCCCTACTTATTCAGCTGTCCTTATTAATAATAAGGTTTTCCTTATCCATTTTAAATGAAGAACTATTTTGGTTCTCTCCCATTTAGAATTAAACGAAAACTATTCGGCGCAATTGGCTGATTTGAAAAATTATGTATCGCAGTTCACCGACAAAGATAAGGTATGTATTGCAAGCAATGGAGAATTCAGAATTGCATAGTGCAATTTTCATTGATGCGAAAATATTTACATTCGGTGGGGCTTTGAGGCCCATTTACAATGGAAATCAGCTATTAACTATCATAACCTACCACTATTTACACGGGAGCATGCTGTAAAAAAAAAAGAAAAAGAAAAGAAAGGAGAAAAAGAACAGTTGGGGAGGAAAATGGAGTTGGAAAAGACTAAAAAAGGAAAGAGAAAAGGAAAAAAAATTAAAAAAGTGAGGGGATGGAGAGGAAGCAGAGATGGAAGTTGAGTTTGAGAGGGGAAGGACACGGCGAGATCATTTTTGCCTTGCCACCTCTCAAACCCTACCTCCGAGGAGAAGGACACGGCGAGATCGTTAACGCCTCCTAAGGCAGCAAAGTTTTCTCTTCGCACGCCAGAATTTTTTAACCAAATTAGGGACGATATCTTCTAATCTGGTCAGCCTATCGTTTAAAGCCTTCCACCCTCCAGCTGATCCAAAACTGGGACCGGCGGGATGTTTCTCATTGCCTTTAGACATGGAAAGATAATTCTCTGTAGAAAAAAAGAAGAAAAAGAACAAAGCCATAATTATAAAGAGAACAAAACTAAAAAAGAACCTTTTTATAGGGAAACCAGAGCCCTAAAAAGCATTAAATGGGCATTTATTGGATAGGGGGAGATGTCTCTTCATTTGAAGAGGCACGCCACGTTGGGAACTCCCGCCTCAATACCGGCGCGACTGACCAATTAACGAATGCCGCATGGCACAGCAGTTTTCCAGAATATATAAACGTCCCACTAAACACGTGGAAATTCTTTGATGAAATAATTGCAAAGTATGGTCAAATCTCGGTCTGGGCAAAGGCTTAATGGACCAATTGAAGATGTATATTCGGCAAGACAATATCAGAGAACGATCCTACGTTGAAACGAGAATGATTTCAAAACAAAAGAAGTTGACTTTCAATAACAATCCACACAGATCGACAATAAAATAACTAAAAAAAGGCATTGGTAAATCCCTATTGATTAAAACAAAATAGAAGTACATGTGGAGGGGCTTCATGGCCCATGGATTACAATTTATGAAGAAAATAAAAAAGCGCTAGGCCTATGGGTAATCATCCTCGGCACGAACTTTATTGCTCTCGATGTTGATATCACAGGCCAGATCGCCGTCGGTGGTTCTTTCGTCGGTTTCTTGTTGGGCTGTAGCAAGCAGATTTGGTGGATAGAGGACTACCTTGTCGAACAAAGCATCACCATCAGTAACACCAACAGCAATCAAACCAGACTTATAACCAGCCTTGTACATAAGGTCTCTGATCTTTAACATTTCATCAGCTGCCGAGCTTGCGGCCTTATCCCAACCCTGAAGTTCGGCCGCCTTTAGCTCTTCTTCACGCCTTAACTCTAGCTCTTGAACCCGATCTTTAGCCCTTTTTTTCTCTTATTCCCTGCCCTAATGGACTGCATCGGTCCTAATCTTATTGGCCTGCTTAAGGGAGTTCTGAAGCTCAGCGACCTGGCTCCGAAGTGTTAAGTTTGGCTTTGGCTTCTTCAGTCGACTTCATCTATACCTCATGATCAGACTAGCACTGAGAAAGCTTATTTTTAGCCTCATCGGCCTCTTTCCTGGCCTTTGAAGCCTTGTCCTTTTGGTCCTTCATGTCTTTAGCATGACAAATGGCCAGCTCGGTGAGGCACTGTTCAGCCTAAAAATAATGAGGGAAATAAAGTAAACCGATAAAATGAAAATGATGGAAAGGAAACACAGCAAGGTAACCGAGGGAAAGAATATATATTATACCTCGACAAGGCGCTGGAAGGTCCTGCACTCCATCTCCGAAGTTTTAATGCCCTTTAAAATCTTGCCATCCTCTGACAAAGTCATGCACGAATCTAGGGCAAAACCAACCCTACTGTCTCCCATTGCTGAGTCTTGAACAGTGACTAATCGATTCTCTTGTGGGATATATGGCTTGAGAGTGAATAAATAGGCAAGCCTATCCCCGTGCTGATCGTCGCCGGTAATGTCCGCAACCTCATGTTGAGCCGGCGAGCCAATGGAATCCCCAATGCCCAATGATTATGGGGTGTCAATGTTTATAAGCAGAGGGGGGACCTCAACAATTCGCCCTTGGTCACTCGCTGCCGCCGTAGGAGTCTCGGTCCCCTCAGAAAATGACCTGACTTGAACTAGTATTCTCCTTTTTGATAAAGGCGACGCCGAACTTCTTGAGACTCCAACTACAGTGGAGGCACCTGCCTTGTAGATCTTAGCATTCATGAGGTCCAAAACTAACCTACGACTGGCCATATCTTTTGTTTCGAAAAACTAAGGAGATGGAAGAAGCAAAGGGGACCGTCTTCGTAACCTCCTTCTCAAGGGAGGACAGTATGTTTCTTCGAGAAGCTCCTCTACGACAAAATCGGCAGTAAGTGGCTGATCAGTCTCATCGTCCAAAATTGGGACCACTTCACCACGGCCCCTAAAGAGCAAAATTGTAATGGGAACTTGGGTGGTCGTGACGCCCATGCTTACCCGCTCAGATGGTTCGGATATTCGGAGGGGATGGTTAGAATCTATCGAAAAAAGCAAGCTTGACTGTCGATCCCAAGCCAGCAACGAGTGTTTTGCCCTTGTCCTTATGGCTTCCTTTCTTCTATTTTTTCTTCCCTCTGGAAGTGTCGTCAACAAAGGCTAAACTCCAGGGTTTTCCTTAAGCTAGGAGATTCCTTATGAATTCATCCTTTTGGGAAGTCCAGTTGTTAACGATATAATACTTTTTAAAAAGATTATGTTTCTCTTCGTCAAAAGAAGAATCCCCAACCCACTTGACAATATTAGTGCGACTAGAGAAAGAAAAATACAGGAGCGTGTAGTCGAGTAGAATAAGCGCTGATCTCGGGTGGTTAAAAACGGTCTTAACCCCGAGCCCGTTGTGATTTATAATCGCTTTCAAATGCTCGAGATTGAGATCGTTTATCGATGGCCTCTCAAAGCACCTTTTAGCACCTCCAGCTGCAAGAACAAGGAAAATCACATTAGACATTAAGACAAAATAAAAAAAAGAAGGCTAAGCATGCAACAGGTGAAGCACCGACAAGGGGAGCCGAATTGTCTTGGCACTCGTTTATTCACTGGGTCGGGCTCTATATTTTCAATGATGATCACTATATCTTTATACATGGATTTATGGGAAGAGGCCAGCCCTTCAATCAACGAGGGCAATGTAGGCATGGCCCTTAGATTCCACTTATCCTCAGACTGGCAGAGGAGATAACAGAACTTTATTTCGTTCGACCCTAAGTTAAGATCAAACCTATGATTGAGTTCGACCACCCCGAGAATGATTCTAATTACATTGGGGGTTAATTAGCAAAGGTGGAAGCGAATATCTAATAAGAAATAAACCAGAAGTGGGTGTAGGGGTAACCTAAGCCCAGCAGCCCTAAAGAAAGAAATAAAGATGGGATACTGATTCTCAGGCATGGAATCAATTGGGCTACCCCTAAAAGGATTCTCGCCACTACCACACTCTCTCTAAACGACCCCGTTAGGGATAAAGGAATCCTCAAACTCTAGCCTACTCGCCTCAGAAAGAGCGTATTTACCCATAGTAACCGGTGAAGAAAATCAAAGAACGTGACAGGGAATTGTTCTGATACAATGATATCAGAAAGAAAATGAAAAACGAGGCTGAGAACGACTTACAAAAAACTAACCACCTTCGATTGAAGTGAACGCCAAGAATGTTGATCACGAAAGATTTGAGCCGCGGAAAAAAGGCAGTAAAAACCCTAAAAGATGAAATTACGAAGAGGAGATAAGGAGAATGATAAGAAAATTTAAAGTAGGAAAGTGGAAAAGTACCTTATATATATGCGTGAATCCTCTGGAGTTTTCTCTCTATATATGTCCCCCTTTGAGTTCAAACGACGCATTTCCCTTTGAAAAATCGCGCCAATGATGACTCTATTTAATGAGACGTGACAACCATGCCCGCCCGCACTCAACCTCTGAGGATTTGACACATGTCCACAACTGGCTTGCACCAAATCTGCGAGATGGCCGATTAAGCACTGACACAGCGAATTCAAGCACCCAACTCCATGAGATCGACAAGACTTGGGCGCTTGGGGGCAATTTTGGGAGCATAATTTTAGAATGTACACTTAGGCCGAATATATCTACCCAAGCCTAGGCCCAAGGGGATCAACCCAAAGACGAAAAGACGAGACACAACCCACAGAGCCAGAATAAACAATTTGAGTTTTGCTGACCACGCATGATTTTCCAGCTGAATATAACTACGAGCTCGGCAGGGAACGATGACGCCGAGATAGGTATTGTTATGAATATAGGCATGACACCTGCAAAGGATAGGTACTACTAATGTTAGTTGCCGATATGGGTATTCTGGTGAATAAGGACCATACATCTGTAAAGTAACATTTCCTTTTGGATAAGGACGCACGACACGCGTGTGGAATGGGAGAATTGCTGAGCAAGCAAGGTCCTCTTTTGTCATTTTAATTTTTAACCTAGCTGAGCAATGTAATCCTAATTCTATGATTATAAATAGAAAGAGTGTGAGAAATTCAATTGTACTAAGCTAACGCATCCTAAATGCAAGCGTGGTTTGAAGGGGTAAGGTTTAGGCTCCCTCCTATTTGGCTAGGCCTTGCTATATACCCCAAGGGCGAGTACGTGCAAGGACCTTTTGATATACATCCTGGGTACGTGAATGTTCTCGTCACTCGATATACCTCGGTTGGTACTTGGCCAAAGAGAGTGAAAATAAGAGCTTTTGATTTATGTTGACCCAGACGAGCCAACTCCCTACTCACTAAGCAATATTTTCAGGTTTAAATAGGATAATTTCACACTCTCGATAATGCATGATGATAGTATGTGCGTGCAAAATAACAATTATGGAGGTATATTATGAAGAGCGCTTTAAGACTTGTTCGAGTATTTTTAAATTTTATTTATGAAAAGATTTTCCTCAACCAATTATAAACAAAGAAGGAAATATGCTACCCACCTAAATCATATCTATGTTATCCTAAAACTAAGGCCGAAAGGAAAAACACGCAAATAAACCAAAACGATTATCCACGCATACTCTACTTTTGTTTAGAGTCTAATCCTCTTAAAAATATCTCCATCAAAATCGCCACTGTGAGAACCCGCATTTTTTGACGCCGAATCCCATGGCGGTGATTCCTTTGATTTTTCGATTAATTTTGGAAAAATATGTTTATTATCATTTTTTAGAAAAAAAAAATATGTTAATTTAAAGGAAAATATAGAGTCGCCAATTTGTTTTACTAAACAAACAAAAGTTTGTGCAAAAAAGGAGCATTTATGAATTAAACGGCCTCTTAAACACAATTACTGCAAAACCAGATATTTTGAACGTTCAGGGATCAAGTTACGAATTGAGAAGGTGTTAGGCACCCAATTTTCCCTTTCGGTCTCTTAAACAGAATATGCGTGTAATTATAATCAAATATTCGCATGTTTATTAATATTATCACATATCAGTCCATAATTTTAGAAAATCAGGATATGCTTCATATTTCGCCCTGAAGATTTTTTGAAATCAATATGTGTGTGTGTGTGTAATTTAAAAATAATTTTTGAGAATGATATATAATAAAACAAGTGTTTTTAGCAAAATACAGGACTTTTTGGAAGCTAATTCGATTTGGAATTGAATATCCGGTAATCCTTGTGATTTCTTCGTCAAATGATTTATAACAATTTAATTTGTTAAATTGGCATTTGACGAATTCAAAACTCTTATGTTGGATATTTAGCTAGGTATCGCGATTTATGGATTAAACCGGACACAACTGCTAATTAATTCCTTAGTGGATTAAGACTGATAAATTGGTAATTAACTGATAAAAAATTATGTTCAAAAAATGATTTTGACTCATTCCACACCTTTGGTTTTGAAAATGAAGCTCAAATATAAAATTTGGGCTGATTTGGAGATGAATTGGATAAATAAATTAATTAATTGCTTAACAGATTGAGATTGATAAGCCAGTAATTAACTGATAAAAATTTATATCCAAAAATTATTTTAACTCATTCTAAATTTTTGTTATTAGAAATAAAGCTCGAATATGAAATTTGGACTGATTTGGAGATGAATAATAGTGTCTACAAGTGATTAATTGAAAATAACAATGATAAAAAAATTTAATTCAGATTGGGACGAAAATTACCACTAATCTTCAAAAATGAAAATAGATAATTTCGGGTGACAGATGTTAAGCATCTGTCTCTGCCAATGATTTTCAAGATTTCGACTAAACAGTGTATCGGATTGACCTAATTTTTTTATATGTTGTTCCTTATGTTAAAACCCATCTACTAAAAAAATTTCATAATTTTTGGACATCCGGAAGGCCTTCGTTTAATTTTTCAAGCTAAATTTTCGGTATTTTGAATTCCCAAAAATCCGGCGATCGGAATGAGCTGATTTTTTAATATGTTTCTCCTGGTATTATTCCTTAGGTCTCCACAAAATTTTATGATTTTAGGAGGTCGAAAAGTCCCTCAAATGAAAACCATAGAACATCTGTCTGGGCGACAGATGTTATCCACCTGCGACGATTTTTGCGATTCTGGGCAAAAGGGATTCAGATCAATCTTATTTTTGGCATGTCTCTCTCCATAATGTATCTTATCTCCCAACCAATTTTGGGCTCATTTGGACTTCGAAAAGGTCTCCGTTCAAATACTCAAAGCGAACTCCCGATTTTTTAAATTTTTGGAGATCCGGCTGTCAGAACGAGCTAATTTTTCAATATGCTTCTCCTTGTGACATTAGCTAATAAATTTCAAAATTTGAGGATTATCAGGAATCGGGAATTATCATTTTTATTTCCTCAGGCGATTTGACAGTTCCCGATCTCGGCAGTTTTTGATAATTCTCATTACTCTCAATCTGAATGCTCTTTTCGACTCATTCTTTGACTTGTACACATGTAAAACATATGTATGCATCTATGAATACTTGTGCATGTATACGTGTTCATCTTCTTAAAGTTCAGGATTCTTGCGAGGGTAAAAAAATGAGTTATTCACATACCCTCTCGGCCTAGATTCTTTGTAAAGCAAAAAAATTAGGACGATAACGAGAATGCTTCATTTTGCAGCATTTGTATCAATCCTACATGCTATTTTTGAAAATAATGCCATGCAAATGATGTCATGCCATGCTGCTAATCTCCATTGTGGATGAATGAGTAATTTTGGGACTGTTCGGGTCACCCCATGTGCTTTGTTATGATGTGTTAAATTGTTGTACTCCTTCTGATAAGGACGGTTTTGTTAGCAATTTTGAGATCATTTTTTGAAATGTTGTACTCCCATAGGTAGGGATAGTTCCGTCAATGATTTTCTGTTGCTTTGTTAAACTGATGTACTCCCACAAGCAGGGACGGTTCTGTTAACAAGTATGATTCGGTGTTAAACTGATGTACTTCCACTTGCTAGAATGGTTCCGTCAACAATTTACTGTCTTGTTAAACTAATGTACTCCCATAGGCAGGGACAGTTCCGTTAACAATTCTGATCCTAACGTTGAACTGATGTACTTCCCTTGGCTGGAATGGTTCTGTCAATGTTTTTCGATCTTTATGTTGCTATGGCTTGATGTGGGTGATGGCAGATGATCTGCTGGGGATATGGCTTGTTTGGGGATCTGGATATGATGATTGATGGTAGATATTGTTTTATTTTAGTGAGGGTTGGTGATATGATGATTGATAGTCTACTAAGGAAATGAGAATTCCTACTGGCTTAAATAAAGGCTAGTGGTTGATGATCTGCTGGGGATGAGAGTCTCTGAAAAGACATAGAGAGATAGAAAAAGAAAATTCTGGTGTGAATCTTTTTTTTTTTTGAAAAATAAGAACTTTTGGTTGGCTTTTTCTTTTCTTGAGAAAATATTGAGTTACGTTCTCTCAATTCTCGAACCTCATGCATGATTTTTGGACTTTGCCTCTTACTTTGCATCCATGGCATTTTTCTCGTGTCACCAGGGTACGATTCTGCTTATGATTTCTTGACTTCGTGAGAGGGAAATTTTGTGCCTACACCATTTTTTATTTTTCGATACCCTTATTCCTCCTTGGCTGTTTGAAAGCTTTTTGATACATCTTCTTTGTTTTTTTACCTTTTGCATGGTCAACAGCCTTCCTCACCCAAGACGTAGCTCTGAGCCTTTTGGCCTAGCTGTCACTCTTGGTGTGGCTCTCATTACCATGTTTTTCCTTTTCTGTTTTTTAATACTCTTTTCTTTTGACACTATGGGAGTCATCTTATTTTTTACTCTTTTAATTTTTTCTTGTACCCACTTTATTCTTTCTCACTTTGTCGGGTTTTTTGAGCATCATCGTCCTTGTGTTTAGAGAATGTTTGCTTTGAAAGTTGGCATTTGATATCGTTGTGCTGTGTTTGTGATTTTTGGTCTAAGAACTTTTGAGAGCGTACCTTGAAGACTTCTTGGGAGATAAGAAACTAAACCAAAGGCTCTTTTGCGGGGTTTGGCTCCCTGCGTATCAGTTGCAAGATTTTCTCATTCCAATATTTATCTCTTTAACTTTCTTTTATATTTCTTCAAAGGAGGTTTGTTTGGTTGTGGAGAGGGCCTGGGCTTACCTGTAGAAAGGGCTTTAGTACGTGTTTGTGAATAGGGCTTTGGATTTGTCTATAAAAAGGGCTTTGAATTTTTTTCTGTTGAAAGGGCTTTGAATTTTTGTCTGTTGAAAGGGCTTGGGATTTGCCCGTAGAAAGGGCTTAGAATTTTCCTGTAGAAAAGGCTTTGAATTTGTGCCTGTAAAAAAGGCTTGGGATTTGCCTGTATAAAGGGCTTTGGTTTGCCTGTTGAAAGGGCTTTGGTATTTGCCTATAGAAAGGGCTTGGGATTTGCCTGTTGATAGAGCTTTGGTATTTGCCTGTAGAAAGGGCTTGAGATCCATGACTGTATGAAGGGCTTGAAATTTGCTTGTAGAAAGGGCTTTAGTATTTGCCTGTAAAAAGGGCTTTGAATTTGTGCCTGTTGAAAAGGCTTTGGTATTTGCCTGTTGAAAGGGCTTGGGATTTGCCTGTAGAAAGGGTTTTGGTTCGTCTTATTGTGCCTCCGCAAAGGGCTTCTCAACTCATGGCGCCTCCGCAGAGGGCTTCTCACTCATCGTGCCTCCACAGAAGGCTTGTGCTAAAATTTGCTCTACGGGATTATGATGTGGTTTGATTCTTTAGGGGGCTTATATTGTGATTCTACTATCTTGGGAGGATTCATGACGTGGTTCAACTCTTTTGGGAGGACATGCGAAGTGATTTGCCTCTCTGGGAGGACATGTGATTGTGCTGTGCCTCTTTGGGAGGGCTTGTGAAGTGATTAGCCTCTTTGGGAGGACATGCAATCGTGTTGTGCCTCTCTGGGAAAGCATGTGAAATGATTTGCTTCTCTGGGAAGACATGCAAAGTGATTTTCCTCTTTGGGAGGATATGTGATCGTGTTATGCATCTTTGGAAGGGCTTGCAAAGCGATTTATCTGTATGGTAGGACATTTAATTGTCTTATTCCTCACCAGGAGGGCTTATTGTGATGATCAGGAGTGCGTTAATTGGTGTTGTGCAGACGGTGTGACTAATCATTGATATATACACCAGGATGCAGTGGTGAAGCCTATCTGGTAGGTCATAGAGCCTGGTGCTTATCTATTCGGGGACCAGTACGCGGTACACTTATGTAAGTGTTCATGTGTATGCACTATGCAAATGCTTATTCCATGCTTTCCTACACTTCAAGTATTCTTATACTTCTTAAATCATTGCACCATCATTTTGAAAACTTGGTTTTGAAAAGGTCGTGAATCATGAGTTGCCTGATTTATGAAGTATGTTATGTTTACTTGAATTTATTTAAATGCAAATGTATGCATGCTAGACAGACAATTTTTCGAGAACATAGCAACACTGAAAATGCGAAAAATTGATTTTCGGTCAATTAGTAAGTGTAAGGTGGTATCAGTAACAAGAGAAATGACATGCTTTCATTTTGGGATTCTACGTTATGCTTCTATCTTGATAAGTTACTTTCTGCTTCTTGATTCTTGAACTTGTCCTAGTTCGTGTGCGCAACTGCTTTTGTTCATACCCTCAATTTCAGGCGAATTATCGATATTCTGTATTTTTATAAGTGGGTGAGACTGGCTTAATTCTCGAGAGAGGCGGGGGGCTTCCAATCGTTAACCAATTGATTTTGTTGGCTTGATTCTACCTTTTAGAGGTAGAATTTATGATTCATTGATAGGATGACTACAGGGTCGTGATGGTGTGGGTAGAGTACCCTCAGTGTGTATGATGAATGGAGAGGCTAGTATTGATGGAGACATAAATACAGGATCGTTTGATGTTGTGTCTAGATTGAACAAAAAATTTTTGCTTAAATTCTATCAGAATAAAGGGAATTCACCTTTGTGGATCATGTAGAGGATCCATATGAGGAGACTAGGGTTTGAAAGCATCAGATTGCGATTTGGTCAAATTTTTTAATTCTCGCTGGGCTGCGAAAAGCGATTGTTTTCTCTGCCGAAACGATTTCTGATAGTCCTAATTTTGTTTTGCAATAATAATAACTTTGCATTCCGAATGACATATCCAAAAATCAGCCCGATCCAACGGTGCGATCAAAAGTTACAATTGATTTACGACTGCAGTACTGAAAACCTAAAGATCTTCTATCGTATTCGTTCCGCCATCAAATCTTGCACCGAGTGTGGGCTACGGTATCACCAAGATTTTCTCCTCTTTCAATAGAACAAACCCTAACTCATGAGAATTATCAGTGTATGTCCAAATCAATCAAGTCGTGGATAGCATGCGTCAAGGCGGAGAAATTATCAGTGTATGTCCAAATCCTTGGTGGTAAGCACAGCGTTCATTAGCATTCCACCCAGGGGGAGCTGGGTTGAGGGGTGCACGAGGAGCTAGCGGCTGTAGAATACCCTCAGCTTGTAGTGTAGCCAAAGTTTTGACTTAGTGAAGTTGATAGGCATGAAAAGGGGCGGTCCTTCTTTCTACTATTCTATTTTTTCGGCCTTTGCTCTTTTGGATAATGGGAGCTAGTTTGCCGACGAGGACTCGAGCTTTTGTAGGACCAGACTTGATTGATGGTCGGGGTGATATTTTTGTATTGAGCTTGGGCAAGTTCTTCCTCAGTCTCATTAGCTACATGCATCAAGGCCTTGTATCGGTGAAAATATTAGTGACCCACGCCGCTTCGAATCCCGGGCTTGAAATTCTTAACAATTATCCCCCACTGTTCTTCCTCAGGTATTCTGTCAACCATTTGAGATGCTAACTCCTTCCAACGAGTGATGAAGTCACTGACATTCTCGTATTTTCTCTGTTTCGTCATCTCGAGATTCTTACATGTTACCTCGTTGGACTTATAATGTTCCATAAACTCATTCACTATACTTTTCCAGTTGGCAACCCGATGCTTTTCTAAACTCAAAAATCAACTGTGGGCTGGTCCGATGAGAGTTTGGTGAAAACCTTGGGACAAGTGATCCTCTTTTAATTCGTATAATTACATGGTTCGGACATAGGCTCTAAGGTACAGGTAAGGTGGAGTGTTCCCAGAGAACTTTTCGATATGAGGGAGTTTGAAACCAATCGGTAAACGGGCATCTGGGTAGAGAGATAGGTTTTGGGGATTGGCGATGTCGTCGACCTTTTCGGTAACCTCTGGTTTAGGGCTTCCATCTGATCTTTAAGCATGATAATGGCCTCATTCTCTTTAGTCCGATTGATTACAGTCTTAGGGTATTGGCCTTTATTTGGATCTCCATCAGGGATGGCTTGAGGATTATGGTATTGAGGGGGTTGATTGTGTTCGGAATCTTGCACTTGTGGTACATCGATGTTGGCAGGGGCAACAGGAGGTGGGGAATTGATGTTGGCATGAATTGGGAGAATGTATTGGAGAATATGTTGGGTGGATTTACTGGGCCACGGACTTAATTGTCTTCGGCTGGGTATGGACTTAGATTGGGTTGGTTCGGTTCAGTAGGTGTTCTTGCAGTGATTAGGGCATCAAGACGGGCTTGGGTGGCAACTTGGTGATTCTTCATGATGGCCATAGACTGGGTCAGATCTTGAATTAAATGGTAGAGATATGCAAGGGTTAAGGCACCACCCTTAGTTTGTGGGAGAATGGGACCAGGCGACAGATCCGCTGCACGAGAGGCTTCGTTATGATTACCCTCCGTATTGTTGACCCCAGTTTGATCGATTAGTAACTCGGTGTTACGACAAGGAGGCATGATCGGTGGTGAGTCTAATCTTCGTGAATCGTCTGGTTTGATCTTTACCAGCCAACCCGTGATAACAGTAGATAATCTGAAGGGGAGAAGAATTGGGAGAAAAAAATCGGGGATTGACTGAAAAATTAATATTTTTTCATGGGTTACATAATTCTCAAAAAACTATGACTCGATAGGAAAATAAAATCGAAAACTACTTTTTGGTATTTAGGCGAAAACAAACCGACAGCAACAACTTGAGAACCCTGTGGAAAGGTTTAGGGTAGGAATATACATTCCTGGGGTGCCCTTATAACTTTTTAGTTTTGAAAATTATTTTAAAAATTCATCATGAGAAGCGACTCATTTTTGAAAAATATTTTGGAAAACATTTTAAAAATTGGGAAGTTCTCTCCTCTTAGAATTGTTTTTTCATGGAAATAGTGATAGAGAAATCCTTACTAATAGTTATTAGTGAAGGATTTCTATGGGTGAGGCTGGACAGCCACCGGCCATACTTGTCGAACCAAAGGTTGGTATGTATGACAAGGCCTTTTGTTCACTAATCTCACGACTGACAGTCAAGAAAACATGTAGAAATTCAAGTGTACTAAGCTGATGCATCCTAAATGCAAGCGTGGTTTGAAGGGGTAAGGTTTAGGCTCCGATCCCTCCTATTTGGCTAGGCCTTGCAATATACCCCAAGGGCGAGTACGTGCAAGGACCTTTTGATATACGTCCCGGGTATGTGAGTGTTCTCGTCAGTCGATATACCTCGATTGGTACTTGGCCAAGGAGAGTGGAAATAAGAACTTTCGGTTTATGTTGACCCAGACGAGCCAATTCCATACTCACTAAGCAGTATTTTCGAGTTTAAATGGGATAATTTTACACTCGCAATAATGCATGATGATAGTGCATGCGTGCAAAATAATAATTATGGAGGTATATTATGAAGAGCATTTTAAGATTTGTTCGAGTATTTTCGAATTTTATTTATGAAAATATTTTCCTCAACCAATTATAAACAAAGAAGGAAATAGGGTACCCTCCTAAATCGCATCTATGTTATCCTAAAACTAAGGCCGAAAGGAAAAACACGCAAATAAACCGAAATGATTATCCACGCATACTCTATTTTTGTTTAGAGTCTAATCCTCTTAAAAATATCCCCAGGACATTGTGAGAACTCGCTTTTTTCGACGCCGGATCCCATGGCGGCGATTCCTTTGATTTTTTGGTTAATTTTGGAAAAATATGTTTATCATCATTTTTTAGAAAAAAATATATGTTAATTTAAAGGAAAATATAGAGTCGCCAGTTTGTTTTACTATAAACAAAAGTTTGTGTAAAAGATTAGCATTTATGAATTAAACAGCCTCTTAAACACAATTATTGCGAAACCAAATATTTCGAAAGTTCGGGAATTAAGTTACGAATTGGGAAGGTGTTAGGCACCAATTCGCCCTTTCGGTCTCTTAAATAGAATATGCGTGCAGTTATAATCAAATATTCGCTTATTACTAATATTATCGATATCAGTTCATAATTTTAGAAAACCGGGATTTTAGGGTGGGGATTGAAGATGTATGCTTCGTATTTTGCCCTGAAGATTTTTAGAAATCAATGTGTGTGTGTGTGTAATTTTAAAATAAATTTTAAGAATGATAGATAATAAAACAAGTGTTTTTAGAAAGATACAGGACTTTTCGGAAGTTAATTCTATTTGGAATTGAATATCTGGTAATTCCTGAGATTTCTTCGTCAAATAATTTATCACAATTTAATTTGCTAAATTGGCATTTGACGAATTCAAAACTCTCATGTTGAATATTTAGCTAGGTATCGCGATTTATGGATTAAACCGGACACAACTGCTAATTAATTCCTTAGTGGATTAAGACTGATAAATTGGTAATTAACTGATAAAAATTTATGTTCAAAAAATGATTTTGACTCATTCCACACCTTTTGTTTTGAAAATGAAGCTCAAATATAAAATTTGGGCTGACTTGGAGATGAATTGGATACAGAAATTAATTAATTGCTTAGCAAATTGAGACAAATAAGTCAGTAATTAACTGATAAAGATTTATATCAAAAAATTATTTTAACTCATTCTAAATTTTTGTTATTTGAAATAAAGCTCAAATATGAAATTTGGACTAATTTGGAGATGAATAGCAGTGTCTACAAGCGATTAATTGAAAATAACAATGATAAAAAAATTAATTCAAATTGCGACGAAAATTACCTCAAATCTTCAAAAATTAAAATATATCATTTTGGAGCACCTTTCCCGAAGTTTAAGCCTTGAATCATGCCTTAAAAGTGGAGAAATATGGGTCTATTTATAGCTGGAGGAGAGAGAAAGAGAGAGAGAAACATCTGTCGGGGCGACAAATGTTAAGCATCTGTCTCCCCCAACGGTTTTCACGAGTCCGGCCAAACGGTATATCGGATTGACCTGATTTTTTGAGCTAAATTCCCGGTATTTTGAATTCCCGAAGATCCAGCGATCAGAATGAGATGGTTTTTTTAATATGTTTCTCCTGATATTATTACCTAGGTCTTCAAAAAATTTCATGATCTTAGAAGGCTGGGAAGTCCCTCAAATGAAAAGCCTAGAACATCTGTCTGGGCGACATATGTTATCCACCTGCGATGGTTTTTGCAATTCTGGGCAAACGGGATATTAGATCTATCTAATTTTTTGGCATGTCTCTCTCCATAATATATCCTATCTCCCGGCCAATTTTGGGATCATTTGGACTTCGGGAAGGTCTCCGTTCAAATATCCAAAGCGAACTCTCAATTTTCTAAATTTTCGGAGATCCGGTGGTCGGAACGAGCTAATTTTTCAGTATACTTCTCCTTGTGACATTACCTAATAACCTTCAAAATTTGAGGATGATCAGGAATCAGGAATCAGGAATTATCATATTCATTTTCTCAGGCGATTTGACGGTTCCTGGTCTCGACAGTTTCCGTTAATTCTCATAACTCTCAATCTGAATGCTATTTTTGACTCATTCTTTGAACTGTAACACATGTAAATCATATGTATGTATCTATGAATGCTTGTGCATGTATGTGTGTTCATCTTCTTAGTGTTCGGGATTCTTGCGAGGGTCGAAAAATGAGGTGTTCACAAAGGGATAGCTCAAGAAAAAGCAGAGAAAATCCATGTAACAAATATCTTTTGAGTAAGGAAAGAAACACAAACACACACTAAAGGAGGACGTACCACTGGATTAGGAATAACAGCCATCAGGGGAACCTACCTACACAACCCAAAAAATTTCATTCTTATTCAATCGACAAATTTACTGTTCATTTGCCACCTTTTAGAATCTATTACCGACTCTACCTGCTTTGGGCTGATTCCCTCGTCTACAAATTCATTATGGGCTTGGTCAAATTTAGGCCACTCATAGTGGAGAAATTTTTTTCACAAAATATTAAAAGAGGATGAAAGATATATACTCACAAAAATGAGTATGAGATGGAGAGTATCTCACCATATGCCTTAACTTAATTTTCATCTTTTCACTCAAATTAGTTGTTTTTAATTTCATTTTCCATTTTATTATCAAACAAAATCTAAATTATTTTCATTCACAATGAGTGATTGAATGTGTGTTTTGTAAAGCAATATAACTATACAAAAATATAAAAATCATTCAATCTCTAGTTGGGCCTCACGTAACCTGCCAATGATACATTATCTTGTGATTAAAGATTAAGTTATTGGAAACATGAGTAATAGAAATCTATGTATAAAACAACTTTTTAATGAAAAACTCCAAATATGCTTTCGGTAGTTTCATTTCAAAAGCATGTAAAATTGCGCAATAAGTCACATATACTTAAATAAGATTCAACCCTTATCACATTAAAATTAGATTAAATTTAGGATAACTAGACTCATCTCACCAATTCAAAAGTGCACAAAACTAGAAATAGTCTTAAGATTGTTAGAGTGGTGAAAATAAAGTATTGGTAAATAAAATAATTAAAATTATGAAGCAAGAGAATAAGGACATATATAGAATTAAGAATAGAAAACTTATCCAATTTTGCGATCAAAGCTAGTTTTAGACACTATATCCTTAAGACAATTTTGTTGAAATTGTCCTCGCTACGGTGCTGACGAACTCATGGACGTTGTCTCTTAGGATAAACAATTGCCTTGTACTTAAGTAGCACTCCCATAAGCACGCTCTGGCGAATCGATGATTACTGCACTCTCATACCGGATTCGAAGAAAAAAATGAATTATTTGAAAAATGGAAAGAAATGGCTGGGATAAAATTTTACTGTTGAAAAATTCGATCCTAACAAATGTAGCAAAGGGAAGTTTATATAGAAATTCAAATAACTTTTCGAAAAGGTTGTGACTCTTTAGGAGGGTGTATTCAATTCAGATTTTAAAAGATACTAACTAACTTTTTAAAATCCGTGAATTTTGTTAAGTTTATGGATTGTTTTAAATCCTTATAGAATCTGACATATTTTAATGCGTGGATTCTTTTGGATTTATGAAGATTTTAATAAGTCTATGAATTTTTGCAGATTTTAATAACTTCATCAAAAAAATTCAAAATTCAAAAGACAAAAGACAAAAGACAAACAATAAAATAAATTAATTACGAGTTTAAAGTAATATTATAAAAAATGTAAAGATAATTAACGAAATACATTATAAAAATTCATACTGCTCCATTCAACCATCATTATGATAATCATAACCCTCTTCATTCTCATTGTTGTCCTCTTAATTTTCATTCTTATTATTTTGTAGCCACCTATTTACTTAAAAAATTAAAGGCAGCAATTTTTTATGATTTTCTTATAGTCATCAATTGAATTTTACACTTGATACTATATTTTGTTTATATGTTATTATTATTTGTATTTCATACTAATTATTCAATTCTTAGTATATACGTATTCATTAATGGATTTAATGGAATTTTTCAAGCACTACAATCATGTGCAATGCACGTGCATAAAAATTAGTTATAATAAAAAATCAAAGGATAAATAATAAAAGAATTTTGGTTACAAAGTGAATATAAATTATAACATTATTATTCTAGTGTATATCTATTAATTTAAAATCCACGTTTGAACCAAATTGAGTACTTAAAATTTTTGAGATTTTTGTCATATTACTATCTAGACTATTATAAAAGTGTAATAATGCATGCTGTGTTAGTCCATGGAATAAATTATCAAAAGAAAAATATGTTATGTCCTTAACCTTCGCTTACAGTAAAAAATTAATAGTTATTACATAATAAGTTAACCGAATTTTACTTTTGTAAACCGACTTTAACTATGGATGATTTTATGCACCCACAAAATTAGATTTCTCACCCTACATGAATTGTTTTTAAAAATTTGAACGATAATTAGCGGTCTAACAATTTGAAATTATGTTAATGCGTGATAACCACATTATTAGTAAAAGAGAGAATAAAGACTTTATAGGGATGAAGAAAAAATTAATGCATTTACCACATATAAGAAATTTGGATTTTGAGAGAGAGAGGGGGAGGGGGGAGAGAGAGAATGTTAAGAAAAGTTTTTAAAAGAATTAGAAATTCATCACATATAAGTTTTTTTTATGTATAAAAAAAGCTTTACAATCCACCAAAATCCACCAATAATTAAAATCCTACTAAGTCATTAGACTTTTGAATACCATAAGATTTAGATGGATTTTTTAAAATCCTAATTGAATACATCAAGATTTTAAAAGACTTTTTAAAATCTCAATTGAATACATCATAATTTTAAAAGACTTTTAAAAATCTCAATTAAATACCTATGAACTTTAAAAGTTCATAAAAGTCCTACAGATTCTAAATACAATTCACCCCCTTAGAAAAAACGTATCTTTTCAGAAGTGTTACATCTCTTCTTAAGGGACACTTAATTATATAAGGTTATGTCTCTTTTCAAAAGATATGTTATTTAATTGTCAAAGGACATGTTCCTTCGTGGTAAGTATCTCTTTAAAATGAAATTAATTTTTACTCACATTATTAAATTACTAATATTTGATTAATTAATAATTCCACAATTTTTGTCAAGAGTCCATTAGCTGGAGCCACAATTTATGCTGTGCGCTTCCTCTTTGAGGACTCTTGTTTTGAAAAAAAAAAGTGTTATGTTTTGTAGTTTGTTCCTCTTTTTCCTGCTATTGTGATTTGTGGGTTGCTTATTGTCAGGAAAAAAAAATCTTAGCATGTTTGATTACATCTAAAATTCAATAAACATTAGTATACATAATTACATATTAGACTTCTTTAGAGTGATAAAAAACACTCTAATTTAGAGCTAAAACTAGGTGTGTTATATGGGTTGTATATTCATAAAATAGGATACAACATATTTAATGCACCCAATAAAAATAAGTGATAAGATTTGTAAGTAAAAAAAGCATTTTCCAAATTTACAAGGGTGCTAAAACTAGCAATTTCAAAGAGTGATTCATCTTTGGTCCCCAAAGTCTTTAAGAAAATTTAATTTCAACTCCCCAAAATTTGACCTTTTGGTGAAAAGAAAAGAAAGAACGTTTTGCAAGTAAGAATTAAACCTGAAGTAAACCAATAATAGTAATAAGTGTGGACAATGATTTTGGATCAAACAAAATTCTCATGAGAATCCCAACCATTCTGAACTTTGATGTCGGCAAAGAGAGTGATTAACGTAAGACTAATAAATTAATAATAATTAAAAAAATAAATAAAAAGCCGAGATCAAGAAAGTCACATTACAACTAGTGTTTGAAACCTTCAAGAAAATATTAAAACTGTACCTTCCAACAAATATTATAGTCTTTAATTCTTCCATTCAACTCTCCAACCCCCCCCCCCCCCCCCCCCCCCCCCCAAATAAGAAGAAGAATTTTTTTGTTAACCCTAATTAATTAATTAAGTAAAGGAATGCTGCCCTCTAGCTTTCACGCTATCTTCATTCCTTTATACGCTTCTATACGGCAAAGTCAACTTCAACCTACAATAAAAAAGAGAGATAAATAATAAAATGATTACTCCAAAGAATACAATAATCTACAAAAGGGGTGCAGCGGCCATATTTTTATGATCCTTAAGTAACATTTTGTATGTGTTGCACCTTTACAAATATTTTACGTACATTTATGATGGATGAGTGCTAAGAAACAACTTTAAATTTAGAACATAATGAAGGATAAACTTTTATGATAAGTGTTCTCAAAAAACATACGTAAAGGGAGGAAATATGATATTCAACAAACTTCTACAATCTCAAACAACAAGAGAATTATATCTTTTAATTTATTTTATTTCAAAGATATAACGGATGGATGGGAACAGCAACCATGTATGTCTCTATAAAAAAAATATACTTTGTATTCCTTTGTCTCCTCAACGTGGTAGACATTGTTGTGCTCTTGTATATCTGTGTATTCAAACTAGGTATCACGGCTTGTTTATATATATATATATATATATATATCCTACCAAGAAAGTTTACCGCGAGTGTTCTTTTATGATTGGTTAATAGATATTCATGTTACTGTTACGTTGTTTAAAATAGAGTTTTCGTTAGAGAAAGTGTTTCCTCTAAACTATTATGACTCTTTTTTGCGTGAGAATCAACAAATTTAGACTCTTCAAATTTTGTCTCTTAAGAAATTATTGCAAATATAAATCGAATAACAATTTACACTCTGAGGCGTAGGAAAATTAGTAAAAGAGTTCACTTATCACCCATCTTAAATTCAAGTCTTAAGAATCCCAATTTTCTCACCCATGGTCGAACCCAAACGTATCCGTTAAAAAAGAGATGGTTTAGTATGAAATTTAATGAATTATCTAATATTGGGTGAATTTTTTGTTGCTAAGTAGTTAGATTATTTAAGTATAGGATAAGCATTATTTTAGGGTAGAGATATTGACACTCCTAATATTTTTTTGAAACAATCTTACTTTTAATTTATCTTTGACAACCGAATAATGTGTATGTTACTTGGTTGCGAATGATCGAGTACAAGTTTGACAATAACTTACTCGATTGTCAAAAACCGATATTTATACTCAATTCTCAAAAACTAAGTAATAAACACTTTATTTAATTACAAAAGATGTGACAATAACTTACTCGATTGTCCAAAACCACTCGATTGTCCAAAACCAATATTTATACTCAATTTTCAAAAATTAAGTAATAAACATCTTATTTAATTATAAAAGACGCCATATATTTTTTAAAATGTCAATAACTTTGTACATATTTTTTAAAACAAGAAAGATGTTGATTGGTTTAGGGTGCGCAAGCTATAATAATGAGTGATGTTATATGCACCCCTATTTTGTAGCCAAAATACCATATAATTAGGGTGTTGAAGGTGTTGTGGCTATATAATTAGAGGATATTTGATTCGGTGACAAGTTGCCGACTTTAAGGTTCATATTCGGTGACAATTTATCGAATTAAATGTTCAATTTCGGTGGCAAGTTGCCGTTTAGGTCAAGTCGGTGAAACGTTATCGAATCAAATGTTCAATTTCAGCAATGAGCCACCGACTAAGTGTATAAATTTTATATGTCATTTATAGTGTCTTAGATATAAAACAGGAGTGTATATACCATTACCATAATAATCTCATGAGAAATGGAAAGCAGCGGCAAATAAACAAGTAAGCAACACGGCAAAGAAACCAGAATACTAAATGCCTATACGTAGGGAATCATGATTACTGATGTGACAGAACAGGACAATGAAAAGACATAAATTCTCTTAACTACCATTTTGTACAAATGCAATTTTGTATTTATTACCTTCGCCCTCTTGCAGCAAAAATAACATGTCATGTCATTCAACAATTCATAAATAAGATCAATAGTATACAAAATTACTCCTTTTTATTACTGTCATACATTAATTCAAATCAATAACATACAAAAATAATTTTTAACTAGGTCAGAATCATAGAGCAGTAAAAGAGTGATAATTCGCGCATACAATCAAAGTTTAATTCTTTCTCTGTCTCTCTCTCTCTAAGAACTATCGGGATCTATTTAATTATAAGTTAAAAGTAGTTTCATTGTGTTAAATTTAGAATTATTGTATAGAAATTTTCCGTGGCAGAAATTGCTATACTGTATATCTAGGATTCTATATACACAGCATGTCAGCTTATTAATGAGATTGATAATAGTAGGTGAAACAAGCATTAAACACAATATAAACATTTATGTTATGCATGTTCTTTCTATATATGATGTTTTTAACATGTAGTGTACTTTAAGACAAGAATTAACACTATTCAATTTGACAGTCGTATATTATTGCAAAAATGCATTTTTTGTTATTTATAATTTTATTTTATTTTAATTGATACGGCTCACACTTGAAACTGAGAGAGCATTTATAGTATATAGATCAATCTAGTGATAAATAATCAAATCGATCACATTGAGGTGATATCTTGCAGACATAAAAAAACTGAATTATGACCAATTTTAACGTACGTAGCTCAATTCTCACATTTCAATTAATGTATGTTTTTCATATTATTTAGACTATAAGAGTTTGGTAATACTCTCAGCTAGATCTTTTTCCTTCTTTTATTCACGTAATCACCTATTTTTTTAGACGTTAAAAGTGCGTTTGATAACAAATGCATTTATTATTGATTTTTATTTTAATCTTTTTAATTGACACGGCTCACACTTGAGACTGAGAGAGTATTTATAGTATATGGATTGATCCAGCGATAAATAATCATATCTATCACATTTATGTGATCACATTTATGTGATAGCTTGCCAACATAAAATGCATTATGACCAATTCTAACTTACGTAGCTCAACTCTCACATATCGATTAATGTACGTATGTCATATCAATTAGGCTACAAGAGTCTGGTAATACGCTTAGCTAGTACAAATGATCTTTTTCCTTCTTTTCTTATGGAACCACCTATTTGTTTAGACGTTAAAGGTGCATTTGATAATTTTCAAATTTTTTTTTAAGTTCATGAAACTACGTTCGTTATATAGAAGGATTTTTTATGGGAAGCAAAAAAAAAAAGATGGAGGTAGTTTTTGAATTACTTGAAAAATTGAGTAAGTAAACCATTCTATGAAAAATATTGAAATCAAAGACCACTAAAGATTTTTTTGGAAAAATTACCACTTAAGACAGAAAACGAAAACATGAAATACTAGACATTATGGAACACACCCTAAAATGCAACTATTACCTTATGAGCCAGCCAACACAAACAATTAGGCAAATAGGAAAAGCAACTTGAGAAGAGTATAAAGAAAAATTATTGAAAGAGTTACCTCGAATCAATTAATAATTCTTGAGATCAAGCTTAGGCATATTAACATCCCAGACCACCGTCCTCGCTTCCATCCCTAGGCGGCTCTTGAGCAACCACCTGCTGCTGCTGTTGGTGGATCAAAATCTGGGGCTGAAGGTGAATCTGAGAATTATCTTGCTGCACCTGTTGTTGTTGTTGTTGAATCTGTCCATAACCACCACCATTATCATACGAACAGCTTAAAGCCAAAGACGCCGACATGCTAACCCCACCACTCATCTGATTAAACCCGCCACCATTCCCACTATTAACCACCTGCCCTGGTCCATTATCAAAACCCCCATTAAAATCAAAAGTCCTCAAAATCTCTGGCTGTTCCCTCCCTGCCATAACCGCGGCCATCTGCTGAGCCTCCACCACCTGCTGATGCTGGTGCACCATCTCCACACTACCTGGAGGAATCCCCATCATCGGCTGCATATTGTACGGTGGCTGATGCATTAGCCCCGGGTGCTGAAGAATCGGCAGCATTGCTGATTGGCCAATGTAATTGGCCAGTTCTTTTTTCGCATTGAAGAGATCGTGCTGGACTTGCTTGAGGCGGTGCTGGAGGATGGAGATCAGGCCTACGCAACCGTAGACTGGGTCCCGTAGCCGGGTCTCAGCCTCATACTCAAGTGAATTAACAGCATCTTCGCGCTGGTTCACGTTGAGCTCGTTGAGGAGCTTTGCTACGTTGCTTGCACCAAAGACTTTGTGGACTTTGGCGAATTTTTGGGGCTGGTCAGGGGGGAAGTATGGGGCAAATACGCACTCTTGTGTACATTTCCGTCGAAGAAACTTGCAGGCTGCACATGGGGATTTTGATGAAGACATCTTCTCTCGTCAACACTGTGTGAAAACCGTTAACTGGATGTGAAACTCTAACTTTTCTTTACTTATTAAATGGACCAAAAACTAGTATCCTTACACACATATGTAAACCGGATTGTTGTATTGCCTTTGCAAAAGTACAATATATAATGATTTTAGCACTTAACATATACGCTAAAGACACTATTTAGGAAGGACAAGGCTACGCATAAATGTATGTATCGTGTTTAATGTTTATCTATATGCCAATTGTTCTCGAGTCATTGTACCCAGATTTCTTAATTACTGAAATTTAAAGTAGTGATTTAGATAATATGGCATCAATAAATTGATTGGGGAGTGAAAACCATACTTTATTACTCCATTTAACTACCAAAGATTTGCCAACGCACTCAAATTTCTACAAAGTGTGTCAAATTAATGAGATCAAAATTGGCATGGTACAAGCATATGGCAATGAGCGGATATTAATTGGGCATGGGAGAGAAGCAGGTGGCAATTAAAGGTTTTGAAATTCGGAACCGGTCAAGAGACTACATTTATGAACCACAGTGAATTATAGATATAAAGATAAAGATAGTCAGGAAGAGAATAACAGTAACATATATGCATGGAAATTAAGGCAGCTGTAGAAGATTGCAAAAAAGAATATCACTTCGTAATTCAACGAAAAATAATTCAAGTGGAGAGAAATATACCGGACAGAAATGTTCTGACACCGTGCAATAAATGTGAAAAAAACAATACGCGCAAAAAATAAAATGATTATTCAATTTCAATTTTTTTTATTTTTTTTAAAAAAAATGAACTTCCAGATCTTCCCTTATTTAACAAAACTTCAGTGAAGAAAAACAAAAACAGCAGAGATATATAAATATCTATGCACGTATATATATCGAATCTTTTTCATACACACCATCTATACGGATCGGATCTTTTTAGAAATAAACGGATGAATTTTTTATGAAACCTAGTGATCCCTACTAAATTTCATAAAAAAAATTCAACGGAAAAGTAGGTTAACTAAAAAATTACATACGGGCATCTCTAACTGTTAAATTTAAAATTTTAGATGCTTAGTTAACCATATTCCCAGTTGAAATTTTTGGTGAAATTTGGTATTGATATACTAATCTTGTCCATCAAATTTCATCCTTAAACCTCAAAAGGCCTAATATATATATATATATGGACTGTATGGGAAGAGTCCGTTGTCTACACTTTAAACTTGAAAATTTCCGTGTATGGGAAATTATATTTATATATATATATATATATTATTAATAATTTTAAATGAATATATAAATCTGACATTAAAAATTGATCTATTCAATGTTGCTACCTAGTTTTGATTAGAATGTGGACTTTGTATCAAATTCATCCTTATCCAAATTCCGATAAGTAATCACAAATTGATCTATTCAGTGTTTTCCGTAAAATTTACTCTACATAAATAAATATATGGATATATATGTACACACATGAAATCATAAAAATCTCACCCTTGATTTTGCTTGTTTACAGTGATATCCCTCCAAACCACAAAGGTAATCAATCCTTCTCTGCACAGAAATTACATGACAATTTGCTCCTCGTCGTATTTGTATTGAGGACAAAGGCACGCTAGGGTTCGGCGTTCGTTCCGATCTTCGAGTTTGACAATCCCAACACATTCAAATCAACTAGAATAATAATAATAAGAAAATTAAACATTAATTAAAATAATCTAAAAGAGATCTGTGAAATTTAAAAAAAGAAACTGAAAACAGAAACACTAGAATATTACCATGACCTCGACGTAATATATTAGAGATATATATGTGTATATATATAAATGTGCGTGTATATATAATATATATATATTAGGGTTTGATTGAGTGATGAACGAATGAGAGAGAAGTGGAGTAAATGAGTTATACGATTGAGAAGGAAAAAAGCCTGCGGTATATTGAATGTTATGTGGTGCGAATTAGAGAGATATAGAGAGAGAAAGTACATATATAAAGATATAGAGAGAGAAAGTAAAGAGAGAGAAAGAGACAAGACCTCCTCTTCCTATCGTTTCTTGTATTCTATTCTGAGAGATCTGGGCGATGAATAAAGGCGTTGTTCTGAGTAATGCCTATTTGTCTTTTTACTATTTGGGTGCGTTTGGCGCACCGGAGAAAAATGTAGGATAAGATAAGATAAAGACTGGATAAGATAAGAGTCGAAATTAGTCGATAGGAATTATGTAGGAATAGGATAGCAAATGAATCAGTCGGATAAGGATTAAGTGGGATCGGACAGAATAAGGATTAATCGTATAAAGATTTAATAAACTTTACATTTAATAGAGTTCCGGATTACAAGTCTAGATATTATATAATACAACTTGCTTTTCTTTTAAAAATATATGCACTTTTAATTGTTGTACAAATTTTTTTTTAACTAATACGAATTCTTCTATTTATAAATAAATTTCGTAAAAACCTCTTTCGAGAGAAAAGTTCTATATCACGTACAATATTTACGAATTAGGCATTAAGTACAATTTCAAATCCTAATGTTACCCTTTTTTCTAAAATTAAAGTTTCTTATAAATATCTTCATTTAATAAAAAAATATGCAATATTATAAAAGAATTAAATTTTATTAGTTAAGTTACTGTGATTTTTGGTAGTTGAAAATTTTTATTAATAAATTTGATTATTTAAAAGGTGTAAAGAAAAAGATTAAAAAAAGATTAATTTTTATATTTATTTTGTTATCCGATAATCATGGGATAAAATAATACCACCTATAGGGGTGGTATATATTTATCCGGTTCTAAAGAGATAAAATCATAATTAATCCCGAATGCAATCAAATCCCGTGTTGCGCCAAACGTGGGATAAGATTAAAATATCCTATTCACTCTTCGCGCAAAACACATGACAAGATTTATTTATCCTATCCTTTCCGACAACAAACACCGGATAGGATTAATTAATCCTATCCTACTTCTAATCCTGCACGATAAACACACACTTTACGTCTAATGCCCCCTCCTCCTCCCCTTATATATGAGTTGTTTGTTGTACCTTCTTTTAATTAAAAAATATATACACAGGGTGTTGAAATTTTATCCATTTGACCCAAAGAAATATATATATATATATATATCTCCTTAATTTTTTATATATTATTTTTATATCATTGTGCGATAATATTAAATACATCTACGCAATTCCAACGAACAAGAAAAAGTAAAGTGTAGTTCTCGAACTTTATGACCATGTAATTCAAAACTAAAATCTTTGCCATTAGAAAGTAGTGGGGTCCCTTGATCAATTATTTAAGCACACCAAAAAAAATGAAAATTTAATCTGCTTTTCTGAAAATAATCTTTTATTCCTTGTTTTAATATTCTTTTACTATATTTGGATAAGGTACTATTAATGAAATTATAAAAGTATAAAAAAATATATTATTAAATGAATGAGTTTTTCTAATAATAAAAAAGTCAGCAAAACTACGAGATTTTACTTATTATAGGTTTGCTCAAAAAAGTTATTTATTCTATTTTGTAAGGAAATTTTTTTTAGTTTATTCACATTATATTTTTATTTTAGGCTAGCTCATTAACCTAAGGGCTTCATTTTTGGGTTATTAATTTATAGTTTACTCCTTAAAGTTTTTTTTTTTTTTTACACTTTTCATTAATGAAGTTCACTTTGTGTCATCCTCTTCCTTAACGTTTGCTCATGTTTTCACTTTAGTCCAAAACCCAACCAACCGTTAGATTTTTGGACAAAAAAGGCCATGTGAGTTGCACGTGGGTTACAATGGGCAAGTCATGCTAATACTCTCATATGGTTAGACAAAAGCCAAATTAAGGCAAAATCAAATGAGATAGTGAAGTATGTGTGAAAAAGGAAGGGGAGAGATAGAACAAATTAGGACAAATTCATTACACCGAAGGCACCGTAATTAGGGTAAAATGACCCAATTCATGGTTTGCCCATTTTACTTCCTCACCCAAAGCACACATGCAACTCACATGGCCTTTCGGTCCGAAAACCTAACGGTTAAGTTTAACTTTGGACTAAAGTTGAAAATGAGAGTAAACTTTAAGGATGAATGTGATGTAAATTGAACATTATAAATGAAATCTAAAAGCGGCGCAAACTTTAAGTGAGTAAATTATAAATCACTCCATTTTGTTAAACTTGTAAGTTCAATATGGACTTAATAAAACCATGAGCTAGATTTGATGTGGTTATGATCAAATCACAACTCCACTCGACAGTAAAGGCTACTAATAATGTATTGATACATGTGACAATCCTATAAACCGCCGTGTTTTTGCGTTAGATTTTGTTCTTTATTGCCAACTTCACCGCCTCGTCATTAGCCACCTAAATCAATATATACGTGAGGATTCAAAATTCTTATTTTGGTCGAATTTGGTATTATTGTAGCTACACCAACTCTTACAACCTTTGACAAACCATAAGTATAATATGCATGTACGGTAAGTAATAAATATGAACTTAATTGTACATATAACGATGAATAATATTATTGTAATGAAATCTTATTACCATTGACAAAATAAAAGTTTAATAAGCATGAATGGTAAGTAATAAATATGGACTTGGACATATAATAATGAGTAATAAGTATATTGGCATAAATATGTTGTGATTTATGTTACGTCTATATGTTCAATTATTAACATTTAAAAAGGTTTTGTTATTTGGGTACAAAATGGACCGGACTATATAGAGCTAGGTCCACCTTAGGTAAGTATGGTTGCTTAAGGGACGTACGAGCAAGGTAGTCGTCAGGATATATTCATGTATCGTTGTGATAAAAATAACAGTATTGTCTTGTTATTACAAAAAATTCATTGTGTCATGGTTCATAGAGAAACCAATTACCGGGAACTAGGGATTATAATTCTCCACCAAAATTTTATAATTGTGCATGATAGAAAATGAAAATTAAGCAACGAGAGGGACATGGAATACATCATTGGCTCATCATGCCTCATTGTCATTTCTAATCCAGTGTTTTCACAAATTATAGAGGTTCATTTTATTGCAAAATTAAAAAATAAATAAATAAAAAAGATGAATGATTTAGAATTATATATTCACAAATCAGTTTTTCAACATGTAATAAAAATTAATTGATTTAGAAAAAAATTATTTTGTTGCACTCAATGCTTATCCGTACTTTATAAAGTTGGGAAAAGCTATTGAAATGGTCCAAAATCATTGGGCTGAAATCCAATTTCACAGCCCAAAAACCTCCAACTGTTAAACCCTAAAGAAATTTGTTTTTTTTCACCTTCAATTTTAAACCCCAAAATAAACAAACAAAACCCTAATTACAAAATCCAGGCTTTAAGCCAAACCTCCATTTTCCACCAATAACTGATGTCGAAGCTGTGGACCACCGCCGGCGGCCAGCCTCAGGCAAGCGGCGGAGAGGTGTAGAACCTACCACACTATTCAAGCGATTCCGAGAGAGATCACCGGAAGCAGAGTCTCCGCAAAGGACAGAAACCAAGGCCGAATACCGGCCGTCGTTTTGACGCAAAACTTCGTCGAATCAAAAACTAGCGATGGTCGTACCATCACTAGCTGCTCAATCTCGAAGAAATTTCTAATCACTACTGAGAAAAAGCAGATTCAGTCCATTCTCGACTCGGTTCAACCCCGGTTCTTCTGCTCCACTACTTTTCCCCTTCAGATCCGAGCCGGCTTCCGGTTCCTCTGTTCTCCTTCAATCCGCAAAAGTTCTCCCGATTAAGGCAAGGGCTTTGTTTTTGCGTATTTGAGATTTGTAGAAATGTTAGGGTCCGTTTTGATCCGGAAATTCTAAATAATATGCTTGTTTTGTTCTGGATTTGAATGCTGAATAGATGACATTTCATATATTTACCCTTGTTATTGTGGAGAAAAATATGGGCACTATTGGTTTGAATTTTCGTTAAAGATGAATTAAGCATTTAGTACTGGACTTATTGCTTCTTACCGCGGAATACCGAATTTCAATCTAATTCGGCATTTAGAGTTGAGAAACCAAACAACCAATTCTACTTCTTACACGTGAAGGGACTTCCGTTTAGCATTAAGCACTAAGAGGTATAAATAAGCATCGTCTTAATATGTGTGAAGATTTATGCAGGTTCATAGAGATGAAAATACGGGGAAGATTCTCAATTTGGTATTTGCTTGGGTCGATGAAGGGAAGGATTTGAGAGTTGATGTGCCTATCGTGTTGAAAGGCGAAGATATTTGTCCTGGTCTGAAGAAAGGTTTGTGTTGTAATTTCTCTTACATGCCTTATTTGTTCTATGTGCTTGCATTTTGAAAATGGTTAGATTGTATTTGAAATGTTAAAATGCAGTTAGCCTGTTGAATTATGAAATGGAACTTGTATCCTATGAAGCATAGACACGACACATGACACACAATTTTTCCAAAATGTAGGACACGTTCTAAACATCATATATATATATATATATTTATTGCATATATATAGGAATTTTAATAAAATGAAACTAGATTGCATTAATGATCCAAATACCCAAAGTGGCTTAGTTACATCATCCTCAATTGATGATGCAGAAGTACCAACTATTCATTTCGAAATTGATTTCTCTATACATACATGTGTAGAGAGAGATAGAGTAGTAGTAATATCAATTCATGAAGATGTGTATAGATTTATTTATACCTACATGTGTATAGAGGGAGGGGGGGGGAGAGAGAGAGTAGCGTACCCATAGTTGTCAGAAGCTAAAGGCACACTGAGGCGCCAACGTCCCTGGACCCTAGGCACAAGGCGCAGGCATGCGCTTTTTCGAAGCAAAGGGCACCGCATACAAAAACTTGAAATATATAATTCTAATCATAATTTACACCACGTACTCTAATGTCAAATCATCTAGAGCAAAAAGCGCGTGCCTTTCACAACGGGATGCGCCTTTAGGTAAGCAAAGCCCTTCTTGTGCCTGGATGCGCCTAGGCGCACTTTTGACAAACTATGAAATTACCATTTTGAGGGAGAGAAGAGTCGAAGATGATGGGGAAGTTGGGGGCTAGGGTTTTACGGGAGATATGAGATTTGTATTTCACTTCTTCTATTATTAAGTTCTTCTATTATTGTTTGAACCCTCACTATTTTGTTATTTCAGATTTGACCCATTTTTAGGTTTTAATGTTTAAAAACAACACCCCCAACGTGTAGGGTTTTATGTGTCGGGCACGTGTCGGGATTAAAAAATAATAATAAAATAAAGGACACTCCCTGACTCTTATGTTGACCACATGTCGACCCGTCAAGTGGCCTTAAAGAGTGTCCGTGCTTCATAGCTTGTATCTAAGTTACAGTAGAACGAGTACAGTAACGGTGCTGTGTGTTTAAGTCCAAAAACCATAATAACTGAAGAGCATAAACAGTATTTAACGAACCCTACCAAGGATTTTGAATCTTCCTACTGAATTATAAAACACACAAGAATCATTCTAAATTACAAAACTAAAGTAGGCTGGATAATCAATAAGGTAAAATTACAAAAATACTGACCGCACTAGGATATATGAAGCAGAGTCTGACATGATCAACAACAAATCACACCCAAATTGGGTTTGATTATCCCCCAATTCTCTCTGGGTCTGTTCCCATTGCTAATCTCATCTGATTTTATTTTATTTTTTTAAAAAAAATTAGGAATCTTGGGAGTGCTAGATTCACGTAAGCTCAAACATGTTACCTAGTTTAACAAGGTTTGAATGTGCGGCCTATTTTTTGATAATTTGATTATGAATGTAACTTCACTTCAATAATACTTGTATGGTTGTGCCTATTGCAAAACTGTTTTGGCTTCTGCAAAAGAGATAGGTTATTTATGATGTATAAACCATTACAACATTTGCTTTGGCCTATTTATGAGAGGCACTCACTCGGATCTGGGAGAGATCATAGGTTTGAGTCTCAACAGGGGGGTTTTGGAGGATTTTTGTTGTTTGTGAGGGAGAATTGCTCCTCCCTTTTTTAATTAAAAATAGAACCTCAAAACATACATTATTATTATCTTGATTCTTGGCCTTGTTCAACAGTTTGGAAAATTCTTTGAATGATGGAATATTCCCCCCTCGTGTAATAACTTGCCTTCCGTTTATGCTTTGGAACTTGAACTCTAAAGTGCCAATGGATTAGGTTTTTCAAATATTTGCCTTTGCTTCAATTTTTCCCCGAACTCATACTCTATAAACTTTCTGGTAAAATATTTTAAGAAATCTAGTTGGAACATCAAAATTATCAACTTAAAAATCACGTTCTTCTTGTCTCGAAGGTATAGGTGTGTCACACCTTTGGCTGTGATCCACGGCATTTATCATTCTATGTTTTGTCATATGTGCAAGCTTCATTAACTTTAGCAAGAAGCCAAATTGGTGACACTTGGCAACAAGCGTATATCAATAAGACTCATATACCTTCAACTGATGAAAGAAGAAATCTTGCTACCCACATCACTACCAATATCATTAATTACCTACAAATCCATTTTCTCCCTTGCCTTCACACCATACTCATACTTCGACAAATGCATTGTGAAAGGAAACACTACAATTTATAACTTGTAACCATTATAGAGAGCAATAGTGAGAGCTCAAATATTTGCTCATATCAGACTGTTTGAATGGTGGACCAATATCCTTGTGGGATTTTTTGACTTTGGGTACCGGCGATAATTCTAATTTTGACTTTAGGTACCATTTTTTGATTGGCGTCAGGCTTCTGCCCAGTTTTTGACTAATGTTCCAATTTTTACCTTGAAACCTAACTTAATAAACTGAGTGAGTCAACGTGACCAGGTTGACTATTAGGTCGCCTTATCCAAAATTAACACCAATTTGTATCACTACCCACCTTCACCACCATTAACACCGACAATTAATTTCTCTGATGCATTTGTTTCCCACCCCCTCACCCACAATGATGAGACTCTTCAAATTCATCCATTGGAAATTGAAATCCCCATTAATCCTCGCTTATCTCCCACCTGTAATGATGATAGGGGTTTTTTGACTTTGGGTACCATTGATAATTTTGATTTTTGCTTTAGGTAATAAAAGGTCGTTTTTTAGACTTTGGGTACTACTTTTAGGGTTCCGTAGGTTACCATCCAAATTTGACATGTTCTACCTATTATACCCTGTTACCCAAAGCCAAACATAAACAACAATGTTAATTCAAGCCCACAGGATCGAATGAACATACAAACACTAAGAATATGAAGAACGCCAACCCAGAAACCCAAAAGTCTTAGAATTAAACCCAAAACCTAACTGACAAACTAATTCAAACCCTAAATCTCATAATCAAACCCCTTAATCAAACTTGAAGAACAATACCAAAAGTGTTCTTGAAGCGTGAAGACCACGAAGAACACAAACCTAAAAACGAGAAAATCCAAAATCGAAACCACAACTGATTAAAACCCAAGATTGAAACCTAAAAAAGCAAACACATCAACAATAACACATTGGCTTAAGATTAGGTTTTTTTTATAATTTATATTATTCATTACTAAGAGAGAGATAAGGGGTTAACAAAAGTTATGATTAAAAAAAAACAAATAAACCCAATTGTTTTTTTTTTACATAAATGGGGCACACAAACCTACTCCAGCACTATCCTCCTCATTACCATCAAGGTTCCCCCTCCTTCCTCCATCCGCAATGGCTGATGTAACTAGAGAGGTAGTGCCCAAATGCCCAATGGGTCTGCATCTTTGGGAGTGTTGGATAAGGGACATCATCCCCTCAATAACTTTGTCCTACCAAATTCACGGCAAATAGGGCAGCTGAGGTACATCTTGTCCCTCTTCCTTAGGTTCTCAAAGACCTCGTAGAACTTATTGAACTCCACTCGAATGGCTTCCCTCCTCCGTGCCTCCTCATCCTTTGGATTTGGTTCTTCTTCTAGAGTGGGCAGATTGGGATTAGCCTAAGGGGAATGCCTGGGAAAGGGACGATTATGGGTGGTTGCTTGTTGGCCATGGGATTTAGGGTTAGTGGTTTGGATTAAAGGAAGAGGAGGGATTAGCATTTTATAGGGCAAATTTAGGGGTGGGATTTGGGGATAAGGGTTGTCTTTTCAACTGATATCATCATGGGATTCTTTTTACTTTCGATACTAGTGATAATTCTGATTTGACTTTAGGTAATAATATCTCGGTTTTTTTAGACTTTGGGTACCATTTTTTTAAGGGTTTTAGGCTTCCACCCAGTTTTCAAGTGTTGCTCCAATTTGCCTTTGAAACCTAATTGTGTAAACTGAGTCACAGTGTCCAAAATTAACACCCATTCGTATCATTATCCACCGTCACCATCATTAACACCCACATTTCATTTCTCTGATGCATTTGTCTCCCACCCCCTCGCCCGCAATGATGAAACTCTTCATATTCATCTATTGGGATTTGGAATCCCCCTTTATTTCCCTTTGTAATGATGATATCAGTTAAAAAGAAAACCCTTATCCCCTAAATCCCACCTCCAAAGGCCCAAATCCCACCTTTAAAATCTGCTCTATAATTCTTCTCCCTCCTCCTTTAATCCAAACTGCAAGCCTTAAATCCCATGGCCAACAACAATCAACCACCCACAATCATCCATTTCCCATGCATTCCCAACGGTTTTCTTCCAATCGGCCCACCTTCAAAAGAAGAACCAGATCTAGAAAATGAAGAACAAAGGAGGTAAGCAATTCGGATAGAAGTCAATAAGTTTTACAAGGTCTTGGAGAATCCAAGGAAGAGGGGCATGATGTACTTCTGTTACCTTAGTTGTCTTGGATCTTGCAAGAATTGTTGAAGTCCTTTCTCCAACGCGCCCATACAATAATGTCCCCGGCTTTGTAGATCCACTGGGCATTGGTCTCCAACTCTTTGGTGATGTAACTGTTCAGGGTGGAGGGGGAGCCCCGGTGGTAAGGATAGTGTGGGAGTAGGTTTTTGTGCCCCCTTTATTTAAAATTATTATTTTGGTTTTTTTATGATAACCTTTTGTACCTCCCTCCTTGTAAGTAATGAATAATGTAAGTTCTGAAGAAAAAAAACCCTAATCTTGTGTTGGTGAGCCTATTTTTTATTTTGGTTTTGATTTTAGATTTTAATCAGTGGGTTTTACTTTTCTGGGTTGGTGTTCTTCATGTTCTTGAAGAACACTTTTGGTATTGTTCTTCAGGTTTGATTCTAAGATTTGGGGTTTGAATCAGGTCAGTTAGACTTTGGGTTTGATTCTGTTTAGGTTTGGGTTTGATTATGATACTTTTGGGTTGGTGTTCTATATGTTCATTCGATCTTCGAGGCTTGAATCAACATTGTTGTTTATATTTGGCTTTGGGTGCTAGGGTATAATAGGTAGAACATGTCAAATTTGGATGGTAACCCGACGGAACCCTAAGAATGGTACCGAAAGTCTGAAAAACAATCTTTTGATACCTAAAGTCAAAATCAGAATTATCAATGGTACCCAAAGTGAAAAAAATCGTCATCCTTTTTCTCTGTTTCTAAAAAATACACTTTTTCTCAAACTGTGTGCCACTTTGACTTTTGGTACTTCCTAAGGGAACACTTAATTCGACCTTAATCACTAGTAAGGAATACAACATATTTTCTATTTTGACACTTGATACATTAATTACGTCCAGAATATGAAATCAAACTCTTGATTTGAGACATGCACAAAAAGGAATGAGGGACTCTTAATGTCAGATGGAGGAGCACCTCTTTATATCATTCATATTCACATGGTACACTATAATGCATAACAGCATAAGCATAAATGTGGACCAATTTATTTTCATGTGATTGTTGTATTTAAGCTTACATAAAATGCATCCCCTTCATCTTCTATTTCATCTGTACTGACCACTACAATTTGAAGCAAAAGCAGGAGGTAAACTAAACTGGATGAGAAAAAGTCTGAAGTTTTTTGGTCCACCGGAACACATTCCAACGAAAATCGAGGTGGATATGAGCAATTTAGACATTGGAGACCGAGTACTCATGAGTGAAGTTGAGGTTCATCCATCTCTGAAGCTTCTGAGTAAAAACGAGTCCATTCCCATTTTCAAGATTGCATCAACCGAAACACCAGACCACAACTCTACAAAGAAAACTAGTGCGCCACCAATTTTGCCAGTTGAATCTTAAGGTGATGAAATGGGCATTAAGGTTCTCGTTCTCACCATCTTTATTTGCCAGGTGAGTTTCAAACTCTCATTATATATATAGATATATACGAGAGTGAACTCATTGGTAATGTTGGCGAATAGATCAGTTGGTCATGTAATAAAAAGTCATTTTGGAGGACAAATCTAAAGATCGTCTTTGGTTGAGATGCGAGAAAATGGATCAAGGGGTGATAAACGATTGAAGAACACATGTATGAGTCTACCCTTAATATAGTGCAGAGGAGAATTAAAATTACATAACTTGGTGCTAAGATAACATTACATTTTGCGCAATTGACTTCTCGAGTTCCAAATGCCTCTTGTTTAAACCCCAGATTGAGTGTGGTGAGTGTGGTTAAGCATGTAATGGATCCAATTTTCACATGAATCTGAATCGAACTTTACATTGGGCAATTATTCCATTAACTGTTGATTATCATCATGTGTACCAATTCCCTTTTTGTGTTTTGCTTATACTATTATTGTTTTTTTCTTCTTTTGTAAAGTAACTTGATTATCTGATTATACGCCGTGTGCGAATCCGAATCCATAATCTAACTTGGTCAAAGGTGGGAATGTAGCAAGTTAAAAATGGATGACATGTACTTAGTTGTATTATACATGTTATGTATCTATTACTCTTATTGCTGCGTTGTCTTGGCGCTTTATTTGCCTTCTTAATTGTCTCCTTGCGCTTGAATGGTAAAACACTTCGTAACAAAAATCGGCTATTACCCCTTATTGAACTGTTGTTGAATTGAGAAACTTTTAATAGAGCTCAGGATGTCCCTGAGAGGAAGCCGGGGGCTGAATTCTCTGCCGTTATGGTTAATATTAGTTTGAATGGCACAATTTTGACTAAACAAACCCATTAAACTTGTATGAAGGGGACAAATATAAATATTTAATTTGATATGGTATTGTATCGTATGATATTTGTAGATTTAGAGAAGTTTTTTGGCTTCTAGAATTAATGAACTTATAATTTATGGGAGACCTTTTGCGCAGTCAAGAAAATGAATTGACAAATTAAACCATTAAGGGTTATTTGCAACATTTCCCTTAATGTTTCAAAAGTTACAATGTCAACCTCAAAGTATATTTAGTGTTGCAATTTAATATAATTTTTTTGTTAATTTTCGTTTATAGAAGTTAACGGTTGCCGACATGACTTGTTGATGTGAACTTTGACAACAAAATATAAATGACAAATTAAATTTTAAAGTTTGGAATTAATTGCAAAACTCCTCCGCTCCTGATGTTTTGAAAGTTTCAATGTGAACTTTTAAGTACGAGTTCAACTCATATTTATCACACATTGATAAATTTTATGTGTTACATTTTAAATTGATAAAAAAAATTGCAGTTTCTCACTATTATAATTTGATTCAAAATTAATAATCTTTTGAGGTAAGAAATGATACAATGAAAGCATTACTAATATCTATTGCTATCTCTATTTTTTAATGACTTTCTTTATTCGTTCCTCTATTTTTTAATGACTTTCTTTTTTAATGATTAGGTAGAAATTATGTCTTGAATATGTAACAATGAAAAGATTTAGACCAATTTTTTTTTTAATAAAAAGTAACATATATGCATTACATGTTCACAGGTTTACGTTTGCTTGCAAGTGTGACCATCATAACTAATTTTGTACATGTTGAAGTATAAAGTAAAAAATTCTCGTCTTGTGGGGTTTTAATTTAAAAGCTTCTCTTCAACCTTAAAATTGGGCTACGAATTTATATTATATGTTGAAATTAACCTCTTGTTTTTAGGTTACTATGTGAACTCATGAATTTATAAATGATTTTTAAACCAAAATTCTTAGTTAAAAATAGAAAAGGTTGGGAGTAGAATTTACATATATGCACCATCAATTTTGCAATTTATTTTTATATATAAGTTGTGAGATAGAATGTTTGGATACTGACTAAGAATGTATAAGCAATGCAAGTATAGAAGAAGAAAGTCAAAGGTCCAAAAGTCCCCCATTGAATAGTGAACCTCTTGACCAAAATAATTGTTACAATGTGAGGCGGCCACGCTCTCTTCTATTCACCATGCGAACTTTTATAATTTACTTGGACTTGGTCCCTGTTCTATCTATACTTTAAGACAATTTTTATACACACTCATTTATTTCCTAAAAATTAAGGATTATTCTATTTTCACTATTAATAATAATTGATTTTATTTTTACCTCTTATTTGGCTCTTGAATATCGAGTAAGAACACGTTATTTAAAGGTCGAATAATGTATTTTCAAACTTACACTCAACCTTTAAGAACCGAATAACAAATTTGTACTCGGTACTCAGGAACTGAATAAAAGATGGGAGTGAAGCCAATTATTATTGGGGGTGAAAATAAAATCACTCAAAAGTAAGATACTTCTACTTTCACATAATATTTTTCACTGAATAATTAATTTCAATCTAATTAATAGTCAATATACAACTCGTTTTTTATTATTAAATATGATACTTTGATTATGTTTTAAAAATAAAATAAGACTATTAATTAAAGATATCAAAATAAAAAGTGAGATTATCTTTCTAAAATGAAGAAAGTTCCAATAAAAAAAATATCAATATAAAATGAAAAGAGTTAAAAAAAAAAAATCTACTAGCACAAACGGATTTAGATGGACGTTAGGTGCCCCCACTCAATAACATAGACAAATTTTTAACTGGCGTATATTGTAATACAAATAATTAGGCCCTGTTTGGTGGAGTTATTTAGTTGAGTTGTTTAGTTTTTAGTTGGAAAGTGTGAAAACAAGTTAGAAAGTTGAATTTGATTTTTTTTGGAATTTTTTTCAATCAATTCAAAAAACCTCATGAAAAAAAAACTCAAAAAGTAGTCACAATGCATCTTATTTTATAAATCTCGATAAATAGATTTCAAATTTATATATATATATATCTAATTCTGATTTTTGGATTTAAAGTTATAGTGTTTTAAAAGTTTTATGAGAAAGAAAGTAAATTGAAATAAATTTTAGAAAGTGTGAAAGTGAAGACGACTTTTTGGTAGAAAATAAAAAAAATTGATTTTCTAGTTTTTTACCAAACATAGGCTTTGTATTCGGTAGATAGTTTTTACGTAGAGATCCCTATATACACATTTGGGTAATATTTAATTTAATTCGCAATTTTTTTTACCTATATTCAAGTACAATATGTAGGATCATGTTGAATCTTTTAAAAGGTATTATATTGATGGCAAATACTGCGAAGAATTATTTCACTAAATTCCTCGGGATAACAAAATTAAAATATTAAAGAGATGCCATTATAATAAAGTCATCTAGTTTAGATGGTAAAAATAACAAAATTAAAGAGATGCAAGTTGTAGGAGCAAAACCTAGTGGTGCTAAAATAATTTGAAATGCATTGTAAATCGCATAAAACGTCTAAATGTACAACTAAATACAAAAAGTGTTCTTAGAGTAATAAGTACTTAGAGTAATAAATGAAACGCACGTTTATAACACATAGTAATTTTTTTTACCTATATTCAAGTAAATATGTTCAAATCTTTCAAATACTGCGAAGAATTATTTCATAAATTATAACAAAATTATATTTGCCATTATAATTCATCTAGTTTACATTAAAGAGATGCAAGTTGTAGGAGCAAAACCTATGGTCAATATAATTTGAAAATTGAGTATGGTATCTCGTCTAAATACAATATATAACAAAAAGAGAAAAAAGAAGTCGCGTGAGGTGAGTGTAAATATAGGAGAAAAAAGAAGGGTGGTGATGTTGGCACCCAAAAAAACACTTGGTAACACTCCCACTTTAATTCGGTCATTCGCTACCGAGTAAAGTGTCTATTATTCGATTGTTGAGGAACGAATATAAGTCTATATACTCGGTTCTTGACAACCGAGTAAAGCATTTCAAGTTTTTTCAAATTTTATACTCGGTTCTTGACAACCGAATAAGGCATTTTCAAGTTTTTTTAAATTTTTGCAATTTTGTATTCGGTCCTTCACAACCGAATAACGTATACGTTATTCAGTTGCGAATGACCGAGTTAAAGTGAGAGTGTTTTTAGAGATTTTGGAGATGCCAACATCACCACCCAAAAAGAAAGGTGAAAAAAGGAAGTGGATAAATACAAAAGGGAGGTTGTTGTCAGTTGATGCTTAAACAGAGTGAGTTGGCAATACAAAAAAAAGAGAGGGAAAAGGACCCAACAGAAAAAAGAAACAGTATTATTATATTATATATACAATAACAAAGACCAACGAATGAAATAAATGGAGGAATATTATTTAAAAAAGAAATACTCCAAATTGAGAGGAACCTTGACTTCATAAAATAAAACGAGAAGGGTAAACGTTCATCTTGGGTGGAGTTACGTTGTTGTCGTAAACCGCGTTTACACAGAAAAAAAGATTGGGAGAGAGAGAAGAGAAGAAGAGAGAAAGAGAAAAATCACCGGCGAATTACAGAACTTCCGATCTCCTCCTTCTCCTATATCGCTAGGGTTTCAATTGAGCTCATTGCGATTCTCAATCTCTACTGGTTTGATGTGATTGCCGTACCAATGCAAAATCTTCAGGCAATCGGAAATGCATTGGTGGCAAAACGGCTTCTCTTCATCTTCTCCTTCATCGTCTTCTTCCTCTTCTTCTTCTTCTCCGGCAAATGCTTCAAAATCTCATTCTTCCGACGATAGTGTTATTAATACTCGATCTATTCGTAAATCGGACATGGCTTCTCTCTTCTCCTTCCGTAGCAAGAGCCGGGAGAGAGGATTTGGTTCTCAGGTCAATAACATTTTCCTCTTCACGTTTATTTCAACTCAATTTTAATGTTTGGCTAATTTCTCCATTTTGTGGTGTTCGTTTTTTGCTTTATTTTTATTCAGTTTTAGAGTTAGGCTTGTCGAAATATTTATTACGCTGATTTCTCGATTTTGTGTTATTTGTTTTACCGCTTAATTTTAATGGGAATGGTGTTGTTTATTACGCTAATTTTTACAGGTGCGTCGTTTAACACGCGCTAGGAAGCTCCGGCACCTCACGGATAACGAGGTTTGTATTCCGGGGCCGAATCTGGAGCAGCACGAGCTGTGGCTGTCACCGGGCAGCTCCGAGCCTTCTTCTGCTAGGTCGCAGGCAGGGTCGCCGCTGCCGCTGCCTCTACCGGAATTGGCGGTGCTGCTAAGACGTGATGCTGCCTTGGCTTCGAGTCAGCCGAATAATAGCGCTGGGAAGATTCCTCTACCGTCACCGAAGGATGCGACTAATAAAGGTGGAGAGGAAAGGGAGAAGGTTGAAGCTATGAATGGAGATGTCAATGGCAATGGTGATGGAGTTACCTCAAATGCGGGAATTGCTCGGTAATTCTGTTTGCTTTTCTATTATTTTATTATTATTATTTATTTAATTTTATTTTATTATTTTTAAATAAAACAAATTGATTCATATTTAATCATCTTGTAATCGTATGCATGGCACATTCATCTATCTCTGGCTAGGCTAATTTCGTCTTTCATGTAAAATTGATTATCACAATATTTACGGGACCTGTAGTTTCTTTTGGTTGAATTTAGATTCTACAATTTTCTATATTTGAATGTATCCTTGACTTGTGCAGAATTTTCTTTCTTTTTAGTATATTTAATTAGAAGCGCTTCTAAAAGGTTTTTTCTGAATTTGTTGGATAAAAGCTGCTTAAGTGTTGAGGCCTTGAGGCAGTTATTCGTTGAGTGCCAGAAAAATCTGTCCCGCTCGAACGAACCTATTTGAAAAGGTCTCTAGTAAAACATCAATGTGAAGATTCTTATAGTACTTTATCCATTGTTGTCCTCAAATGCTTATATGTTTATGTTAAGGTTGGAGAAGCTATTTACTGTGAAGTCTCTTGGGAAGATGATGAACACTAGACCATACACCATAGTCGATTTGAGCGCCTTTTTTATGCCTTGAGCGAAAAGCTTACAAAATTTGTCAAACCATTAGTGGTTGATTTCTTTTTTAATTTTCTTTTGTGTGCAACACCCCGTTCTTGAATAACTTTTTCATAATGATGTCCTGTATTGTTGCAATATGTTAACTCCTTAAGTCCTTGTTCACTTGTTTCCCATTTCAGCAGGTCTTCTCAAGATGTTGGAAGGAATATAGAGCCTGGCGAAACTCAGCCTTCTAGAAAGTCAATTCAAGAACCAAACGTTGCTGAAAGAATTCAAAACAACAACATCCCCTATACAGAGCACGGTGAAACTCAACCTTCTAGAAGTCAATTCGAGAACCAAATGTTACTGAAAGAATTCAAAACAACATGCCAAACATTCTAGTGAGTGCTCCCGCTAGTCCTTTCTCAAGTCCTGCACTCGGCCCAAATCCCTTACCTGGGGAACTTTTCACATCTAGTTACTTGTTTCCGCAAGGAAATCAGATTTGGTCTGCACCAGAGTTTCCTCCTCCAGATATGTCACTAGGTTTAGGGTCACCTTATCACATGTCTCTGGAAAAAAATGTAATTAGCGTTGATAATTCCCCCCTCCACAGTCCAAGAGCAAGTCCTCGACAGAATACAAGAAGTTTCACTGGACCTCCATCACCATTGCCTAACAGATTGTCATTTGATGCTTCTATGGCTTGGCGTGAAAGCAATGCTCAGGCTAATGTCCACCCATTACCTCTTCCTCCTGGTGCTGCTGTGCCTTCTCAGCAACCAGCTCCTCCCCAGGTTACAGCTAAACCTGATGTGATGCCGATAAAAGGTAAATGGCAAAAGGGAAAGCTTATTGGGCGTGGGACATTTGGAAGTGTTTATGTTGCATCCAACAGGTATGGAAATTCGAGTACTTAATTCTTTTTTCATGCACCACTGAACACTAATAAAATAATATTGGTTTACTTCAACAGAGAAACTGGAGCTTTATGTGCGATGAAAGAGGTTGAATTATTACCAGATGATCCACAGTCAGCAGAGTGTATAAGGCAATTAGAGCAGGTTGGGTTACATTATGTGGCTTCCAATATTTCTTATATTTTTCATATTGATATATATCGTTTAGCACCTTCACCAATTACATTGATGTATGGAATTGCATGATTAATTCTTACTTTGTTCTGGACCTATCACTCTGTGTAAAAGAAATACAGCTAATGAAGTTGTACTCTTCCAAGTTTAGATGATCTAAACTTTTGTGCAAAGTCAATTTACCTAAGTAACAACCACTTTAAGTAATGAATTTTGATATGTAAAATTGTTCACTGCAATTGTAAATGATATCCAACCTTCATTCTCAAGTCATCATGTTAATCCCCCAAAATTTATTTGTCAAGTACCAATATATATATATATATATTTATGTAACCAGTTTATTAGTTGTCCAGCTGATGGTTTCATTCAGCATGATTTTGGCTAATTACATATATATGAATAATGCATTACTGAACTGAATCTATTGGTGGTTGTGTTTTTATGTAATAAAATAGTGATTATCTTGATGCACGTTACATATATTTCCTATACTGTTTAATTTCTTCATTGACAACACTCGAGAATATATTCTACTTAGTTTACATGGATTTGTTTTCTTAATCAGCTTTAAATATACCACCAGTTATAGTATGATCTTATATGCATTTACTTATTGTCTTTCTTACTCATTTCATTGCTGCAGGAAATTAAAGTTCTAAGCCAGCTTAAACATCCAAACATTGTCCAGTATTATGGCAGTGAAATAGTGAGTATTTTCCATGTTGCGCATTTGGTGTATATGTTTACGCTCTGCATTTGTCTGCTTAGACCCCGTAATAAGACTTAAACTACATGTGCATTTAGGTTGATGACCGGTTTTACATATATTTGGAGTACGTTCATCCTGGTTCAATTAATAAATACATCCGTGACCACTGTGGAGCAATGACGGAATCTGTTGTACGAAATTTCACCCGGCATATCCTCTCTGGGTTGGCTTACTTGCATAGCACGAAGACGATACACAGGTAACGTTATGTTTTGGAAGTTTGTGTTGAATACTTGATTATTAAATATAAACGGATCATATAGCTGACCTCTTTCATATGCAGTTGGGGACTAATTCTTTTGGTAGAAAAGGCCTTTGCATTCTGTGGTGTCTGTTAGAGATTTTGGATTGCCAATTTTGATGATGATTAAATTTTATAGGGACATCAAAGGGGCTAATTTGCTTGTTGATGCATATGGGGTTGTTAAGCTTGCTGACTTTGGGATGGCTAAACATGTAAGTTTGGAACTATTCAAATATTTAATCAGTTAATCCACTCTCATGAATTCATTTAGAGGAAATATATAAATTTAGAATGGTACTATAGCGTATCAAACCAACAGCTATAAATACAATAATTCTGTAAATCTTCTTCGCTATTGCTTCTTGTGCATGATGAGTATATGTGCTAAGGAAAATATTTCCTTTTTCAATTTGCAAAAACTGACTGATCAATCTGATGAGAGGAAAAAGAACTGATCAAGAGGTCAGTATAATTAGTGGCAAATCTTGGTAGTTGACAACAATCAGTGGTTAATGAACTTTAATGTCTTTAATATATTGTTCGTTGATTGTTTTGGCGTTGGATTCAGCTTACTGGGCAAGCAGCTCATCTTTCTTTAAAAGGAAGTCCATACTGGATGGCTCCTGAGGTATCTTCTGTTTATAAAATCAATTTTGTTGGAGCACACATCCTTAATTCTCTATTCTAACATTCAATGTCTTCCTTGCAGCTCTTACAGTCTGTGATGCAGGACAATAGCGATCCCAATCTTGCTCTAGCAATTGATATTTGGAGTTTGGGTTGTACAATTATTGAAATGATGAATGGGAAACCTCCTTGGAGTGAGTTTGAAGGGGTAAGCATTCTTGATTGACTTTTGTTTATCGTGACTTGATAGAATTTGTTTATATGTGAATTTTCTTGTTTGGCCTGTGCGTATGGCACAATTGCAAATTTACTACTTTGCAAATTTGGTACATCACTCTATTCCTATGAAGCATGGACACTCTCTTGGAGGCCAAGTGTTGGGCCCAACACTTGTCGGACACTCCGACATTTCGATTTAGTTATAGTTGCTAATACTTAATAATTGATTTAGAGACTATAATACTTGATGAGGCAACTAAGCCACTTTTTATATTCCCTTTTTGTTTTCTATCATTCTATGAAACAATTTAGTTTATATATGCTTTTTGATACTTTAATTATGGAACAATTTAGTGATCATGTTTGAGTATTTGGGTTATTAATGCAATCTAGTTTCATTTTATTGAATTCTTAAATATTTATAATGTTCATTGCACAGATATATATAAAATTAATTAATTAAGAACGTGTCCCCCCTACGTGTTGTGTCCTACATTTTGGAAAAATTGCGTCACGTGTTGTGTCGAAACGCATGTCGCGTGTTGGTTCTATGCTTCATAGTTCTATTCCCTCTCCGTGTTACTTAAATTTGGTGACATTTGTACCCTTTTTTGCTTCAGGCTGCAGCCATGTTCAAGGTTCTAAGAGAATCCCCACCCATTCCTGATTCAATGTCACCCGAAGGCAAAGATTTCTTACGTTGTTGTTTTCGTAGAAATCCTGCAGAACGTCCATCAGCTAGCAAGTTACTAGAGCATCGGTTCTTGAAAAACATACAACAACTAGATGTATTATCTTGCACCAAGGCTGTTCATGGGATGAAACTAACGGTAAATTGCAGCAGCACTTTACTTTCAACCCCACCCCTGTCCCCACATCTCTTCTCCGTTTATTTCCTGATATTACTTTCCATTGACAAATTAGACAATTGTTGATGCTCTAATGGACTCTATACTTTTTCTAATTGTTCCAAAAGTGGACAGGTCGCCAAAGTCCCCATATGGTAATAACTCATAAGTACTAAAACTCATCCAATTTTAACAGGAAAAATCGCAAACTCAAAAAGAACGTCCCGGTTACAAGCTTGAGCTGCCCGTGACTATCATGCAGAGTACAAGACAGAGAGTGGCAAACACGTAAGAGTTTGCTTCCTTCGTTTCCCATTTTGTCACCCATTTGCCAAGCACGCAATCGTGCACATAATCATAATGCATTCTGTAAAATGCTCAAAATTTGTGTGTTTTTGCTGGTCATGCATGAATATTGCCGCCCCCCAGCTTCATGCATGGTTCTTTTTCTCCAGCGAGCCTGACCAACAACCTCACAACATGAAAGCGGTCTCACATTACTCTCCACGGTCAACTCTCGAGGCTCTTCTTAGTTTATCTCCTCCACGCTCAAGGGAGGCCCACCCCCAGAAGATCACTCCAATCCTTTCGGAGTCGCCCCCAGTTCTATGAAAGAGCATAGTGCTAACAAGAACCATTACTTCTAACAGAACAAAAACTGAAAATAAAGGGGAACCAGGTTAAGTAACCACCCACTTCAATAAACAAGGTGGATTTATTCTTAAATCTTTGTTTTCTCTTAGAGTTCCTCAGTGGATTGCGCATTTATTAGGTATAGAAAACTGGAGCAGTAGTAGGTTCTTTGAGGCATAATTATCATTTTTTTAAAAGGTTGATGGTACAACGAGGCTTCTTTTGTTTTCCTCGGACTGGGGATTTAGAATTTTAGTTTTGTATACTATTTGTTGATCATATGCTAATTAGGGCTTCGGAAAAATTACAAAAACTTGCTTAATCATCATATACACACCCACATTGTAAAACTATCACATCATTGTGTATTGGAATCAGTCCACAGTGAAATTGTAGATATTATATATTTATGTGAGAAAATTCCATTCTTCTTTTGTTATCTTTTTAAGTTTATTGGTTTTGTTCTGCTTCATGACATATTGCTCGCAAGTTTCATGCCTGAAAACTCTATGTATTGTTCAGCTGGGAAGAGCTAGTTATTTTTCTTATTTTTTTTTTTTTTAAATTTTGATATCAAATATTTGCACAAAGAAACAATTAAATAATTAATTGAGAAATGTGATATAATAATATCTTAGTTGTTATAGTACCTCTATCACAAATTTTTAAGTTCCATACTACGATTTTATTAAACGAAAGAGGTTTTATAGGCTTATGAGGGTTGGTTGAGATAGTAAGAATTCGAATACTTTGCTTGTAAGATGTTTTATAGTACCTCTGTCACAATTTTTTTAGAGCTATCTTTATGAATTCTTGTTTACTCGTTTTACGTCTACTACCTATACTGCTGGTTAACACATTACGTGTATGAGGGTGTTTATTGATGATAGAGAGAAACAATGGCAACTAGATATACCTAATGCGTATTATAAGTATATGAAAAAATTAATATTCATGGATAATTTTATATAAAAAAGAAAATCAAGAATAAACAAAAGCTAAAGGTAGAGAAGCGTTTCCTAAATCATACGGAAAATGAGCTGGTCCATTATGCCGTGTTTTTGTTTCGGTGTTAAAAAAAATATATCATATGAAAAATAAAAAAAATTAGATTCCATTTTCATGCGTATTACAAGTATATGAAAAAAATTATATATATGAGTATATATATATAACAACTTTACCAAAATTTGAATCACATATATACATAGTAAAAAATGCACAAATTAAAAACATGATCTACATGTATATATGTATATTTATGCATGTAAATTGATGTGGTAGTAGAAGAAAATAATGATAATAGAGATGAGAAGTGGTTCGTTGACAAACAATAAGAGAGAAGAAGCGGTGACAATAAATCGAAATGAAGATTAAAGAATTTTATTTTTTTCTTTTGCTATACCCAAAGAAAAGATTAAAAGATTTGGGTGCCTTCAAAGTATGATTGTAATTAGTGATTTTTTTTTTAAAAAAATAAGTGTTAAAACTGAATTTTAAGGGTTCTTTTATTAACACTCAAAATCATTTGGTATATTTGTACAGTTCCTTTTGTTTTCTGAAAAATATATATATATATATATATCGACGTCATCATCGATTTTAAGTTGCCTGATATTGGCTAATGAAAAAAGCACTGACCAAAAGGAAAATTTAACATAAAAGGCATATAAGAGCAATACCAAACCTTCCTTATAATTGTCCCTATTTTACAAAAATTTACTACAACCCCCACTATGTTCTCTTCATATTTGACGAATCCCATTAATCTTTCCTAATTTGAGAGAATAGATAGAGATTCTCAAATATTTTTATGAAGCAAATTTTGATGATTTTATTTTATTTTTTCCCATATTTAATGAAAACACAATTGAAGAGCTTTTATTCCTAAAGTTTTCCCTAAATATAAAAAAACATTGTGTCAACTATTGAAGAGTTTCCTTAAATTAATATTAGTTTTTCCTCAAAAGATTTCTCAAATATATATACTCCCTCCGTCCTAATTTAATTGTCCAATATTCCATTTATAAATGTCTCAAAATAGTTGTCTATTTTCTACATTTAGTATGTTATTAATTATAATAATTTTTTTATTTTTAATATTACCCTTTAAACTCCCGACATTTTTTTTATTTTAGGTTCCGCCACCTTTTTTATGAGAATAAAATTAAAGGATATTTTTAAAAATAAATATATTTTTTTGAAATAATTATTATGTCTTTTTAAATTTTAATTTTTAAAAATGTGACAAATAAATTAGGACGGAACGATATAAGTATATAAGAAAAAAAGTTGGACAGGCTCTAAATTAAATGCTTCCTTTTAACAAAAATAAATGAAGAAAGAAAAGTAAAGCTGATAAAGACAGAAACAAACCACCATAATAAATGTGTATGCCAGTATCCGCACAAGCTGTCAAATGCATTTTTTTTAAAAAAAATTCTTGATAATCTCTCTCCACTAATTGAAATTCCTGGTACACTGTTGATGTGTCAATGCCAAGTCTAATCTTTTTCAATAAAGAAAGAAAAGGGAAAATCAGTTAAAGAAAGAAAGAATCGCGAAAGAAGGGAAAGAGGTTGATTTTTCAAATCTTTTTATTAGAAAAACAACCCAAGTGCAATCACGTGACTCTATTTAATTTATCCCCTATTATATTTTTATTTTTTTGGTTATCTGGGCCGGCAACCTCCATTAATTTTCTTCACTGAAAGGTGTTAACCACTTGTTAAAAGAGAATTTATCAGTTTTTACGCATTTTAATTAATTTTTTTTTTAAAAAATATCAACTATTAGTTTCAAGAAATTTGGTATCCGTCAAAACTCGACCTAAAGAAGTCCAAATCGAGCCTGATTTTCTAAACCAGGGCAGCTAGCTACTGGACCACTCCCCCATTATATATTTATCCTTTCCCCTCTTCGCTTTCTTTCAGTTCACCAATTCCTTACCCAAAATAAAAAGAAAGAAAAAAAATATATTTAATTTAGAGGGAGAAAGAAGTGAGAGAGATGGAACCACCTCAAGCCCAAGCCATAGAGAACACAAATCAAACCTATCCTCCACAGGAAGATGAACAAGACAAAGTCATCAATGAATGGTAAATCTTTTCTCTTTGTTTCTTTCTTTTCTTGATTTGAAATAATTTTTCCATGATTTATTTTAATTTTATTTTGTTTTGGGTGATTGATGATGCAGTTGTTCATGTTTTTATGACTGCACTGATAGCTGCCTCGACTACCTCTGCTGTTACAACAGTTGTTAGCAAATTCCCTCGTCTTTCTTCTCCTTCTATGATGGGTTACTTTTGTTATTATTTGTCTGAAATTGGAACTTTTATATATATCATCGAGATTATTGTGACATTATTGCCAAAGTAATGTACAACTTTAGAAGTATACAGTATAACTTCTTAAAGCAGTATTATGCTCTGACAAAGAAAATATTGCTTTGATAATATCGCTATGCATGAGATTAATTAGTTAAGGCTTCTGTTTTTCTTGCTTGTAGTTATACTGCTTAAAAATTTTCAAAAGCAGGTTCCTTCGATCTATGGCTTGATTAATTTGTTAGTTAAGGGGTCCCTTTTTTTTTTTTTTGCCTTGTAATTACTGAATTCTGAATTCTATTTACTCATTGCTCTGATATATGTTTTAAAAAATATGTGCCTTGAAACGCTGCTGAGTAGATGAGGTTTCACAATTCTACTCATCGTGGAGCTAAATGGGTGAAATTTTGTAGAACTTTAGGGTGTATTTGGTAGTTTAGGAAAATTTGAGGGCATAAGTTGTAAAAGGTTTATGATTATACAATTCGTTTATCCATTACACATGTAGGGTATGTTTGAAATGCTAGTATATTATAAAGTATCTATACTATAATAGTGAAATGAAGGAAGTACATTCATTAATGACATTATTTATTATTTATATTATTAATTATAATAATAAATGTTTTTTATTATCAAGCTTTTATTTACTTTTTTTTAAACTCTTTCATTTTCATATTTACATCTATACTTAATATATAAGGTAATATTTTTATACGGACTGGTCCGTACGGATCGGGGCCTCTAGCGACAGTTTTCCATCGCTAAAAACATATCCCCAATGTATTCGCGACAAAAAACTGTTGCTAAAGGTTTGGTCCTTATGGACTGGTCCGTATGAGAAATGTACTATTAATATATATATATATATATATTAATATTATGGAATGAGGAAGAAGGAAGGAGTGGCCCCCTATTTATTGTGCTTTGTAATGCTTCCTTTTTATTTTTCAAATAATTTTTTTCAATGTTCTAAAAATCGTGAATCAGAAATCGATCGGCAAGGTGGAGAGTGGGGATTTTTCATTTTATCGGGGATTTATCGGGGATAAATCGGAAAAAATCGGATATGCACTGTTCACCATATAAATAATATTTTAAATAATATATTATATGACAATATGTTAAATAAAACAAAATTATAGCAAAATGTACATTAATAAAGTAAAATGCTAAATAAAATAAAGTTGAAGTGTTTGAGTTTGTCAAATATATAACATATTATAATTAAAAAACATGTTCAAAGTTCAAACCACTAGTATAATACATAAAAAAACCCAACCCAAGAGAAATTTGGGCTTGTCAACTTCTAAGGGCCCAGCAACTATTTTCCGATCTTAAAGAGACAAAATCAAATTAGGGCAACTACACAGCCACCTTAGCTCGCACTCTCTTCTTCAAACTCCTCTCTAAACAATTTTTTTTAAGGTCTCTCTCTCTCGTCTTCTCAAACCCATAGTACCTTACTTGTCCTTCACTCGTCCAAACAGAGCAGGCAAGGCAGAGCAGCAAGTGTCGAATGGGAGAGGGTGCGGCAGTCGACTGAGCAGATGTCGAGTGGGAGAGGAACGGCGAGTGAGAGATAGAGAGAGGTAAGCGAGGTTGAGGACGAGTGTGAGATAGAAAGAGGAGCTCGACGTCGGGTGTGAGAGAGAGAGAGAGAGGAACGGCAAGAGTGAGAGTGAGAGATAGAGAGAGGAACGGCGATATGTGGGAGTCGTCGAGTGAGGAGAACGAATAGGGTTTGGGTTTGAAAAACGTTGTCGTTTGATTTGGCAACGTTAAAAAACAAACCATTCAATTTATCGCCGATCCTATTTATCTCTATTTATCGCGATTTATCGGCGATAAATTGCCGATAAATTGCCGATTTATCCTCGTCCGATAAATTGAACCGATCAAGCCAAATCCGATCGGCACAATGCCGATTCCCGATAAATCCCCGATTTATCGCCAATAAAAACCGATTTTTAGAACACTGATTTTTTTAAGCACAAATTGTATCATTTTTTACTTTTAGCAAAAATGCATTAGTTTATATGCATTATTTTTGGGTATTAAATGTTTTTATTATTTAAATTAATTGTGTATTTCATTGCATAGTTAAGGCTCTTTTACATGGATTTGTACTAATATTATATTATTTAATATTTTTTTCATTATTACATAATTCTTTTTAATAATAATTTGAATATCGTCCTATGCATTGCATGGGTTTATAACTAGTATAAACTAAAATGGTATATATTGTTATATATTATATTTATACTAGAATATACCTGTGCCATTTGACATGGTGAAATAAAATGGGATCTGATAATAAGATAAAAATAATAACGTTTGACAAATCTAAATCGATAAATATCAATTAGTCTAGTTTGAGCTTATCGTCTAGTCTAGTTTAAAGTTTTGAACAATCGAAATGTAGGTTCAATATATTTTCATGCTGAAAAAACTAAAAGTAAACCGGATTAAACCGAATTGTTTTTTAATTTTTTAAATAATCTTTTAATCATATTTTTTATTTTATTTTAAACTCGTTAAAATATTTTTTTAACAAATTAAACTCATGGACATATGTGAAAATAATTCAACTACATCTTTTAGTAGGGATGGCAATGAGTAGGGTTCGAGTCGGGTTTACAATTTCTATCCCCACTCCTGCTACCTATAACCATCCCCATCCCCGTTGGGTAACAGGTCTCCGTGGGTATTCCCCTACAATTTATTTTTAAAAAAAAACATAAAAGAAGAAGAAGAATGAAGTTAGAAAAATATAATGTTACATAATATATATACATACATATATAGATTAAATTATATATTTGCACAATCAACAATGAATTAATTTTATATACATATATATTTCATATACACACGTATATATAAGTATAAAAAATTACAAAAGTAAGTATATCGAGATAGGCAAGGTGTGGGATACTCATATCTGAATCCGACTAAGTTTAAAAATTGTCGATCCGAATCCGCCCCCGATTACTTGTCCCCATACCCGCCACCATCAAGTCGGGGACCCACAAGTACTCGAACCTGCATCTATTTTTGCCAGCTTTATCTTTTAGTATAATTTGAAAATTGTTCAAAAATTGGACTAATATAGCGTGAACACTCTAAAAAACGACATAGTTCTATAGTTATAATGAATCTTGTTAAATTGATTTTGATTAGTATATTTTAAATATTAAATTTTGAATTTCTTATTTAAAATTATGGCATTTTTAATGTAAACAAAATTATTGTTGTATGAGAGTTTATTATGTATATATATTATTAACATGAGTGTTTTAACTCTTATCTAGTATCTCGATGTGTGTGTAGAACTAATACATATCATAACATATTTATTTTTAGAGATAATGGGTTACAAGTTCTTCCTCCGTAATGTTTTATAATTCAAAGGACGAACTCATATTTAATAAAGGGAAGTAGTACCAATTTCATAATTTGATTTTACAATAAGGACACTTTTCATAATATTAATTTATTTTAAGGAAAATGATAAATGTTGATGGACAAAAATACCCTACTATATCATTTATTCTAATCATACAAAAGACATATTATTCTCTCTTACATACACATAGTTTAGAGAGAGAAAACAAAAAATAAGGAAAAAGAGAAGTTCTTTCACTAATAATCTCACATCTTCCACCACCACTACCACCACCACCACCACCACCACCACCACCTGAATCTCTGATCGTATCGCCTAGAGGAGCGAGCGCCGTTCTCATCTTCATCTTCATCTTCTTCTTCTTATTTTTTATGGATGTGCAATCGTAAAAGATATATAACTTTTGATCGAACCGTTGTATTTGGCTGATTTTTGGATATGTTGTTCGAAAGACAAAGTTATTACAATTGCGCGAAAAATTAAGACGATCAGAGGCCGTTTTGCTATCGAAATCGACCAATTTCGACAGCCTAGCGGGATTTGAAAAAAAAAATGATCGTAACTCTTTTTTTTTTTTACGAATCCTACGTCGATCCATATATATATATACATATAAATAAATTAAGTAGATGTTAATCTTGTCAATTTTGATGGTGCTAAAATCATTTTAGCACCTTATAGTTTGTTGTCCAAGTAGTGTTACTTTCTAGTTGTTGTTCAGAATGTGCTAAATGCATTTAGCACCTTCTGGTTGTGGTGCTGTCCAGGGGGTGCTAAATGCATTTAGCACATTCTGGCTGCTGTCTAGGGGATAATAAATGCATTTAGCACCTTCTAGTTACTGTCTAGGGGTGCTAAATACATTTAGCATATTCTGGTTGTACATTTTAGCTGCTGTTATCCAGGGGGTGCTAAATGCATTTAGCACATTCTGGTTACTGTCCAGTGGTGCTAAATGCATTTAGCACCTTCTGGTTGTACTTTCTGGCTACTGTCTAGAGAGTGCTAAATGCATTTAGCACCTTCTGGCTGCTGGCTGCTGTCCAGGGGGTGCTAAATGCATTTAGCACCTTCTGGTTGCACTTTCTAGTTACTGTCCAGAGGGTGCTAAATGCATTTAGCACCTTCTGATTGCTGTCCAGGGGTGCTAAATGCATTTAGCACCTTCTGGTTACTGTTAGTGTTATAATGAGACAATATTATAAGAAATGGGTATTAGTGTCTTTTTGGTACAGTGTCTTTAATTTACATGGCTAATTTTTAAGTGTCCTTTATAATTATATTATTATTAGAATGAGCCCTTATACCTAATTGTCTCTTTTTTTTAACCGTTAAATTTTTATATTTTTTTAAAAAAGTTTTAGTCAAAAATAATATTTTATAATATAAATAGTAAAGTATATAATATGAAAGAACATATATTATAATATATTTATGTGATATTATTATAAGAATATTTACAATATATAAAATAAGTAGGATAAAATACTAATGTGCACAGCGATTAAGATTGGTAAAATAAAATATTGTTCCCTGACACGTGTATAATAGATATAACTTCAGCTAATATTTTTACGCATTTTGAGATACATTGGCCATTCGCTGCTGGCCTGGGCTTGTTTCTAATGAGTCATCCAGTTGGGTCATCTTCAACTTCTACCTTACATATAAATGATTATAAAAAACTCTATTAAATTATATTTTTCTATTTTTCGTTTTTATCATGAAAATTTATATAAGTAGAAATTAATGTGTCTTATATATCATTCCCTCTCCCACTTTCTTTCTTTAAGAAAAAGGGAAGCATACCAATTACGAAGAGAAAAATCCAACTCCAAACTCCTTATAGTAAGACAAACTTGCTGAGTGGCGTCTCTTCAATCTTTTTCTCTCTTTATCTTTATTATTAAGATAATACAAAATACTTATTTTATCTCTCCTTTTTACCATACTGCTTTTTAAGTACAAGGGTATATTCTATTTAGCATGAACTAGAAAGGCATGTTGTATTATGAAAAAAGTTAAGAAAATTATGTTAGTAGTGATAGAAAAATTGAGAACTCATCTTTTAAATTCAAGTTTCCTCTCTTATTGAAAAAAGGGCTTTTCACGGCTTTTTACTCATCCCGCTTAATTGTTCAGCTCTTTTTCACCTTTCTTTATGGTGACATAAGACAAAGACGATATTCAACGTTTTCAAAATATGTAATCTAGAAAGGTATTATTGTAAAATTATTTTTTTTCTCACATCTAAATGAATGAAAGATATTACATATTCATATATGGTGGAGGAGAGGGTGTGTAATAGTCTTCATATCTTCACCAACTCGTCAAAAAAAAAAAAATTTCATTGTTAACTTGGAACCTCGCCCCCTCACTCCAATTTTTGGTTACGCCCTTGATTCTACTGTTGTTATATATAGTGATGTGTATATATATACACATATATCAATAGCTAATGAAAGAAAAATTGGGGCATCATTAAAATAAAATATCATTAAATTTAAATTAAACTTTCGGCACCAAACTTACCTTTACGGGTATTGTGGTGAACTTGAAAAACGAATGACCGAACCGTACTAAGCCAAGCCTATTCATTGAAAACTAAACCAAAAAAAACTTGAAACCATAAAAAGGAAGCTTAATCGAAATCAAATATATTTGGTTTGGGTTTGCGGTGTGCTATTGCAGAACCAAACCGAACCAAACCGAATCATTTTATATATGACTTGAAAATAATATTACTTATGGGGAAAGGTTCAAGTTACACCGATGTAAGATTAAGAAGTTTTACAACCATCTATAATTTTTTCTCAAATTCGTAATTTATCAATTCCACCGTTAGATAGTTGTGTTTATCAAGCATGCAAAGTTTCAAATCAATCCGATATGTGTAATTATATAATCACTATACTTATTTTTATTTAATTTTTGTAAGGTTCATAATTCAATATATTACATAATTATGATGAGTGATGAGGGACTTCTGCATTCCTGGTTAATTTAATTTTTTACATGTATATTTGAGATATCATAATTAACTAATTCAACAGTTAGATTAATAAATAATGAAATTGATAAAAAGTTATTGACGGATGTAAAACTTCATTAGTTTACACCATGTATTACTTGAACCCTCCCCTTACTTCAGTATCTAAAATTAGGACTTAGCTCCTCTCCATTACCTTTCAGTCCAATTCCGTCAAAGCGTCTAATTCAAGAACTAAACGGATGAATTTTTTCATGAAACTTGGTAGAAATGATCTCTATATGATGAATATCCCCTCCACAAAATTTCATATGAAAATTCAATCTATAAATGGTTGAGATGACAATCTAACATTTGAATGGTCGAAAATGAACAAATGTATCAAATTTTTATGACGCCCTCTTCCGGTTTGAATTTTTTATCTCTACCAAGTTTCATGAAAAAAATCTTCCATTTAGCTCTCGAAATAGATTCCCTTGGACGGAATTGGACCGAATGAGGTAATGTAGAGTAGCCAAATCTCTAAAATTATATTTACAAGCTCTAGTGAGTACTCGACTCTTTAAGTTATCATGAATATCAGAGTCATATTATAAATAAAAAAGTAAATATGTTTTTCTATTCAAAATAAGTTGGAGCAAGCATAAAGTTTATATTTTTCTAAACAAAAAAAGTGTTGCCTCACGATTTATTTATTTTTGACAAAAACATATATGAAAACTGAATATAACCAAAACCAAACAAAAAACTGAATATAATCGAAACCAAATCAAAAAGTTTGGTTTGGGTTTGAAAGATTTGAAAACCGGACTGAATCAAAACCAAACTTTCAAATTTTATGTGGGTTTGGGTCTCTTAATTGAAAACATCCCTAGTTACCTCTTAATGCTGAATTTTAATCTAATTTAACCTTAAGAGATGAGGGGAAAAACACATTATACCTCACAATTTTGAGTGGATTTATATTTGGCATTAATAGGTAAAAACAAACACTACCTTATTAACTATTGTTCTCCATTGATGTTAAAATGTCATTCATACTACTGTTAAGGATCTTTTATATGAAGTTCTTTCATATGAAGGCATTTTGATTGAAGATATAAATTTGGAACTTGGTCGGCACGGGCTCTCGGATGTCTCATTCTCTCCTAGCTCAATGAATTGTGTAGGTCATGTGTTAACTAGTAAAACTTTAGAGATCGATTGTTCTTGTGAGTGGGGATTCTCCCTTCCTAGTTGAATCATGTATAATATTGATATTGATTTAATATATAAGTTGTACATTGCGATTTTGACTTTCTAAAAAGGGGGAAAGAAAGTTTTCCTTTGAATTGATGCAATAAATAGTAAATGATGTTAACTACCATTACATGTCGAGCTAACATAATTACATTAATACGAAATGAATGGATGACACGTATTACTGTATGAATCGATGACACGGATTAAATTAATAGGTGAATCTTTAATGAATTTGATTACAACAATGTGGTTGAACTCTTAGTCGTCCTTTCTCTTTCTTCAGTGAATTAATCATTCGGTTTCGTTTGATAAACAGATGGAAAATGATTAGAAAAACAATTGATTTATGTAATAAGTTCGAAAATAAGTTGAGGGACACAGCCAGATACTCTTCATCAAATGCTAATTTTTATGAGTAGATATCATCAATCATGCCCTTATTTTTTCACAAAAAAATTATTCATTACCGGTCACCATCCAGAGAAATTTTTTCTATAGAAAAAGTTTAAAAATAAGAAAACATATCACAGCATTTCATAACTTATTTTTTAACTTTTGGCGCAAATTAAAACATAAATTTAAATTTAAATTTCTCAAAATAAGGAATAATAAACTCGTAATTTAAGATTAGAATACAAGGTATATAATCAACTATTACTAAAGTGCTTTGAAGAAGAAAATAGCATAGACCTCCGGGGTCCGAAATTTTTTGTTGCACAAGACTACCAGATTATATTTGCACTATCTTAATAACAATGAATATCATTTCCTCGATTCCATATTTACAATTCATAAATGACTATTTTTTTTTCACTGTTAAAAAAATAGACCATGGTTAAGGTCAAAAATTATTTATTATTTGAGTATATGTTAAAAGAAACTAAAATCTTAATTTCGGACATTTTAGAAAATAATTGTCAATTTTTTAATTCGTGCCTGAACAAGTACTTAATTGCAATTCTTTATTAATGACTTAATAACTGACTTAAAAATATGGATAAATTTCTTAAACCGCAATCATTGCAAGAGAGCGTTTGATCATCGCATTCATGAGAAATGAATAGGCAAAGTGGAGTCTCAAATACAGATAAATCTCTTATGGCATTTTTTTTTTAGGCAACTATGTTCTCACTTTTAAATCATGCGAGCATATTTTTCTCCAAAATTTTAAATATATTCTATTAAAGAAGAGTATGTTGGTTTTATTTTCTATGCAAATATTATACGTATTCTTAAATAAATTCATCTTTACGACTTTACCCCTCCCCCCTCCTCTTCCTCTCCCTCCCTCTTTTTTTACGGTCCGTTTGGATTGAAGGAGGGGGATGAAAAGGAAATAGTTAATTACGAGGGAAATAAATGAAATATAATAAAAATGAATGATTTTAATTGTATTGTTGTTTAGATGATTAAGAATAGAAGAGAATTGAATGAAAATAAATTTTGTTTGAATAGAAAAAAAATAAAAATAAAAGAGGATATAATTTAATATATTATTAATAAATTAAGGTAAAATTTAAAATAACGTAAAAAATGTTGAAGGAAATTACGCATAGTGTGCTACAGTCTAGATAGAATGTGTATTAGGGATTTTGCTGTGTAAATTATGTATCATGGGCCATAATGGGCTTCATTGTAAATCCTATTTACCATTGTATTTGTACCCTATTTAAAGGGCTTATCTAATGAAAGATTGAGTGAGTTATTCTTACAACACGTTATCAGCACGCTCAGAGCTAACAACCCTAAAAACAAAAAATAACGTAAAAATATTTAGCCTCCACCGATTACCATCTCTCGCTGCCGAAGTTTCAAGTCGGATTATAACACTTTGATCATCCTCTTACCTCACTGCCTCTTTCTCTTCGGTTGAGATCTTGCAGGTATAATTTGTTTCTTATATATATAGATTGAAATATAATACTTGTATTAACTTATAGTTCGATCTATCCGATTTACATACGTGGATTCAGATTATAGCACTTCGATAGTTTGTTTCTTATAATATATAAATATATATTAAATTGGCAGCATATATATTGAGTCGAGACTTCGATTTGATTAAAGATATTAAACTTTTTGCCCTCAGAGTCCTCTTTATTTACATGTCTAAAACCATACTATTTTTTTCTGTTGTTCGCATTACCAATAGTATGCAGTAGATTAAACTATTCCTAATTGATTATATATACATATGTTCATGTAATATATGTGTGGTTTGTCTGTATAATATATATATATAGTTTACGTTAATATATATATATGGTAATATATATATATATATATACACGTGTATATGCATTAAGTATATGTTAGTATATATTTGTTAATATATATGTATAAAGTGTATGTTATGTTTTTTTTTTAATTATTATAATTAAGCATCATATATACATATGCTGCGTTGCGTAGGTACTTCCTATTGGTCTCTTAGATCCATGCTTTGCCATTAATTAATTATTTTTTTTATTTTTTTTATTTATTTGCTATGATCGGTTCACATACATATATACATATATTTATTCGTCATTATCAAGTAAAACAACCAAACCCTTAAATTTTTATTATATGCTGTTATTGAAAAGTGAGCACGGCTTCCAAGAAGTTTCAGAATTTTTATTTTCTTTCCTCTTTTGTTGAGAGCAATTTTATTTAATTTTGGAGTGGATTTCTTTATGCCATTAATTTAAAATTATTAATCTAATTTTTTTCTTTGCCGAGCACATTATTTACTTCTTGGTCTTTTTATTGTTGATTGATTTTTTTTTGGTTTCTAGCAAAATATATATATATATATCTTTTTAATAATTAGCCATATTACAACCGAGTGATATATTACGTTTTCTTCTATATTATTTTCATTACTTGCCAAATTCTATAATTGTGGTCAATCAGCATGCTCGGAAAATTAGAATATTATTTATATAGTTGTGTTTCTCATAATTATTTATACTGTTAATTATTTTATTTAGTATGTTATAAATTGAAAGTCGCCATGATAATGAAAATTCATGCGCATTATAATCACTATGATAAAGTATTTTCATATAGTATCGAAAAATGTGACCAATATCGATCTTGATTTTTGAAATCTAATTCATATTCCTAAAACATAATTAATATGGATGTACTCATAATTGTGTAATATTTTATCTTTTTTTTAAGATGGCCGGCCCAACTCGACCCGAATTTGACATTTTGGACTCAGAAGGACTTGAGTACCATCGGTGGGTTTCTGATGTAGAAACCGCTTTTGTGGCTAAAGAATACGCGGCTACACTTACTGACCCCAAAGACCCCACATACAATGGACCGTCTGATAAGATGAAAACAAATGCATTAATATTTCTAAGAAAACATATTGACCCCAGCCTACGTTGGGAGTACCTTCAGTTGAAGACACCTAAAGAATTATGGGATGCCCTTAAGGGACGTTTTGGGAACATTTATGACACTTTGCTCCCAGAATTGACCGTTCAGTGGAATAAAATCCGCTTGCTTGATTATAAAAGGGTTAATGACTTCAACAAGGACATGTTGCGCTTAAAGGCACGTCTTAACTTCTGTGCAAAGGATCTCACAGAAGATGATATGATTCAGAAGACACTTTCCACTTTTCCTACTTCAGCACTTATACTAGCGAACCAGTATATACTCGAGTATGATAATAAAAGAATTACAACATTCAATAAGCTGATCAACCTACTGCAAGTGGCTGAAAGGCATAATGAGGTTCTTTTGAATAACAATGTCAGGCCCGTCGGGACAAAGAAAATTCATGAAGCTAACTACGGTAAGATGAACAATTGAAAGAACTCCAATGCAAGGGGGGTTGGACGTGTTGATCCCTACCCACGTGGCAACAAGCCACAACGCGAAAAGGGACGTGGGAGTCGTGGTGCGAGTCGTGGAGGCTCTTCCAAAGTATGGAGAAAAAATGATAATATTGGACCTAGTGGTCAGGAAAACAAGGTGAAAAATGCACCTAATAATCCTCCAATCAAAAAGGAAAGAGTTGGCGACGAGCCATGTTATAGGTGTGGAGTTGCTGGGCATTGGTACAAGAACTGCCATGCAAGCGCTAAAGTAGCAGCCAGTTACAAGAGATATCGAGAATCTAAAGAACAAGAATCTCACTTTATGAACGAAGAAGAAAATGACGCTTATGTTAACTTCACAATCGCAAACATTAGTAACAAGAAGGACCTTGCTCAGTCAATGGATGCACCCGATTTTGACTGATCTATTTTTATTCACTTTATTTTTCAAGAGTAGTTGAACAGGCATATTGCCTAATTTTTAATTAGACTATGATTTTGTCTTAAAGTTTATGTTGATTTGATGGATTAGATTTCTAAACAAGATACTGGATTGATTACTGTTAGTTTTATTCGAATTTTATTCTAAAGTAATTGATTTTGTTTATTTTATTACTACATAGTTCGGAATTTATAATCGATTTTATTACTGTAAAAATGAATCGATGATAACTTTAATGATTGGTTGGTAGTGAGAACACTATAGCCATCCAATGAAATAGGCAATTAATAACCTATAATACCTATGTGATTATGATGATTAAATCATTATAAGAGAGAAGAACTGCTCAACCATTTTGTTACTAAAATAGTGTTTACAGCCACATACGCTCTATATGCACCCAGAGCGACCCGAACTTTGTTAATGATATTCATACCAACAGTAATCATACAAAAACTAAATGTAAGAATGGAACAAAAATATATTTATTTTACTTCTAAACAAAAGTGTAAAGAAACGCATTTTAAAGAAACTTATGAGTCATTCTAGTAGAATGTACCCTACTAAGATAAGGATTGTCAAATCCTATGATGTCACTAACAATGTACCGTGAAACATAGACTCATACAGGCTTTGGCATATTTGCCTAGTACACCTTGGTCATGATAATCCGAGCGTTAAAGTATTTACACGGATATCCCTTCTTTTGAGTGACAAATAAATGGGACAAAACTTCAACATATTGCAACGTGTTGATACTAGTAATGCTCAAAAGTAATTCTTGATTTTCGAAGTATTGAAAGCCATATCCCCTTCCCGTTATGCCTAATTGACCATGTCAAAGGAACGACACCCCATTTTTCAAAGCCTACTCTTTAGCAAAAAATAAGATCGAAACCTTCTTATGCTAAAGATACAAAACAAAATATACCATTCTTACAATATATATTTGTAGATAAATCTATCTAGAGTGCGGAACCATTCAAAGTACTTTATGGATCTGGTGGATAATTCGACATTCTGGTCACATGTCGAATAATTGTCTATAAGAAATGCTGCATTTACAAACCTCTTAGCACATATTATACGCTTAAGGGCTCACCACCCTGATTAATGTATCATGTCTATAAGACTCGATAAAGCTAGAGAGTTTACATCAAAAGTACTTGATGATCCTTGTATAAAATCGAAGTAAAGAATTTTGTTCTCCATGTGCATACGCAAAAGGTCTCATAAAAGCAACCATCAAAAGGATATAGATGGTAGATAAGGCATTGGTTATGCGCACTATATTGCCTATATATGCCCGAAATTTATGCAATATTGCACACAACTTTACTTATTTGTTTTAAGGTCCAATATTAGACAACTATTATATGCGTACCAGTTGGTAACTGGATATTAGCCTGATATTTTACGCATATGTGCCGATTGCACCCCCACAGTGCACCAAATTGGGCTTGCCGAAACAATGAAGTATTAATGTTGAATATGAATTCTCAACGATAATCCGCTATTTGGAATCCTTGTTAGGTGATCTCTTTATTGCTAAGAATTGCGTATTGCCACTTTGATGAGACAGTCTTCCCGTCGTTAGGGGGAGATAGGAAAAGAAATTTCCAAGGGAACAACAAGAATTGTTGTGGTCCCTACTCTATCTCATCTTGATCCCCACACACATCACAATGTATAGTGAAGTGAAAAAGAATAACCGATCTTTAAAATGTAATAGATTCGATACTTGATACATTTATTGATATCGAAAAGTGACGAGATCAAACATACTAGCTGCAATATGCCTACAAGGATAAAAATCCCCAACAAGGGGCACAGTGTCGCAGAAAGAGATGTTGCGACCACACTTAGTGGAGGTGTGGTTGAGGCCATGGCTCCTTAAAGGAATAAAGGAAGGCCATTTGGTTCGACAAACACTCACACAAAAGAAGAGGTGGAGTAAGGCACAAATTGATCAATTAATCATTAATGTAAAAGCCTCTTTTATGAGATTATCTCTGATTATACTTTTGTCCATGAATCAAATTGGGGGACGCCCCGAAGTTATAATGATTCTAGAGAATAAATAAATCTCAATGGGTTAAAGGATGGCATATGAGTTAATGGATGCATTAATGATACACTATTGCTCAAGAAATCAAAGAGCACGATGATGTCGAACATTGCTCTATTGCAAAATGTCAACAAAGGGCAAAATTGGCCTAAATGAAAATAAGCAATCCATATAGAATTAGATTCTCTGGCAAAGAGACAGGTATTTGGTCCGGTAGTGCTAACTGCGCTAAGTGTAAAGCCTGTAGGACATAAACAATTATTTGCCATAAAGCATAAATGAGAAAAAAGAAGTTCTAAAGTAAAAGGTTCACCTTGTGGCGCAAGGTTTCCAACAGACGCTCTGGAATTGCTTAAACATTATAACATTCCACTACTTAGTTAGTTAGGTAGTTTTCGAAGAACTGAAAATGCAGCTCATAGATGTGGTTACTGTATATCTCTACGGGGATCTTGATTCAAAGATATATAAGAAAGTGCCTGATGGCCTTACATTACCCAAGTCAAGTGACTCTAAACCACGGAGTGCGTTTGTAATTATGTTCAAACGCTCACTTTACGGATTAAAATAACCCGGGTGGATGTGGTATACCCGTCTAAGTAACTACTTGATTGGGAAGGGATATAAGAACGATGAATTATGCCCATGCGTATTTATAAAGAAAACAAGTTTTGGATTCGCAATTGTAGCTGTATATGTCGATGATATGAACATAATAGGTACTCTTGATGAAATAAGAGAAACCGAAAGTTACTTGAAATCCAAATTTGAAATATAGAATCTTGGGAAAGCTCGAATTTTGTTTAGATCTTAATCTAGAATATCGAGCTTGTGGAACACTAATCCACTAGTTTGCGTACGTTCAAAAGATAATCAGACAATTTAACCTGGACAAAACGCATTCTACTAGCACTCCCATGGTCGGTCGAAATTTAGATCAAAGGAAAGATCAATTTCGTACAAAGTAAGATTACGAAAATATGTTGGGAGATGGGAGATGAAACTCTCTATCTAAATGCAATATGCGCATTATTGCACTTAACACAAAATACTCGACTAGACATAATATTCGCATTAAACTTGTTAGCTAGATTTAGCTCAGCGCCAACGCAGCATAATTGAACACCTAAAAAGAACCATTGGCTTGGGATTGTTCTTTTCCTACAGAGAGAAAAAGTATATACGACAGCAACATCTAAAGTAAATGATTATGCTAAAATGGCCACCCCCACATTGAAATCCCAAACAAATTCTTGATTGATTTTGTTGGTGTTGGGTATCTCTCTAGCCCACACAAAGCTTTAAGGAGAGTATAGTAAACTTGTTCACCAAGTCTTTTTCCAAGGCCATAATTGAAAAGCATGTGAAAAATATATGGGTGCTTAGGCTTTCCTAACTCTCATGATCGAAGTAATGATCAAGGGAATGTGTGAAATATGATGGAATTTTCACACCTACGTTGTACTCTTTTCCTTAAACTAAGGTTTATTTTTTCCACTGGGTTTTGTTACTTGATAAGGTTTTTAACGAGGCAACGATACATGCATAAGATTTTCAAATTCCTTGATTAATGTAAATATCAGGGGGAGGTGTAGACTTAAGGGGGAGTCTAATATCCACACGACGTTACGTTATACTCTTTTCCTTAAACCAAGGTTTATTTTCCCACTGAGTTTTGTTACTTGGTAAGGTTTTTAACGAGGTAACGATACGTGTAAACTCTATTGATTGAAGTAAGGATCAAATGAGAATATAGACCCAATGGAGGAAGTCTAACAGGATTGTCATGATATTGTACCCTCTTCCCTTCGATCAAGGTTATTTTTTCCACAGGGTTTTTGTTACTTGACAAGGTTTTAATGAGGCAACAAGATGTGTATCACTCTATCTCCGACTAAGCACAAGGGGGAGTGTTGAAGGAAATTACGTATAGTGTGCTATAGTCTAGATAGAATGTGTATTAGGGATTTTGCTGTGTAAATTATGTATCATGGGCCATAATGGGCTTCCTTGTAAATCCTATTTACCATTGTATTTGTACCCTATTTAAAGGGCTTATTTAATGAAGGATTGAGTGAGTTATTCCTACAACAAAAAATTCATTAAGATCTTTTATTCTCTTTCCAATTCTCCCAATATTATGAAATAAAATAAAAATATTGAGGATATTGATATTTCCTTCCAATTCCTCCTAAGGACGGCAAAAATAACCGCGGGTTCGGGTACCCGCGGGTTTTTACCCGAACGGGTCCATTTCGGGTAGTAATTTTCGGGTCCGGGTCCGGGGAGGGTAGAGAATAAAATTAGCAGGTCCGGGTATCTAAATACCCATACCCGAAGACCCGCCCTGAAATATATATATATATAAATATTTTTTTTATATACACACACACAGATATATATATATATAAACTATTAAAGAATAAACATAAGTTATTACTTATTAGTTTATTAGCCTAGGGTTTTTTCATTTTACTTTCCTAATTCCACTTTCCACAGCCGCAGCACAGACCCATTACCACTGCGGTCATTCGTAACTCACCGTCTCACCCAAACACCCCCAGACCCACTCTCCATCTCCGTCTCCGTCTTCGACTCTCTACACAGCACAGCCATCTGCCCGTCTCCCTCTTGGCCTCTCGTCATCTAACTCATCTTCCGACAGTCTCCTTCTTGGCCTCTCTACATCGAGTAACTCTCTCTCTCTCTATATATATATATCTATCTATTCATGTTAGGATATGATTTCTTTTTATTTATGTTACACTCTTTCAATAATAAATTAGAAAGAAGGAAATCAAGGAATTGGGGTTGATTTCTATCTATCCACGTAATACATCAAGATGACGAGGGCCACGAGGCTGATGATAATCCATTCTGATTATTGATGCATAAAAACCTCCTGCTTATTCTGAGTTTCTTTTTCCTTTCTTGATATCAATAACATTACATAGGATGGAAACAATTGTTGTGGACTTATGTATATTTTTGTTTCTTTCTTGATATCTTTTTCCTACTTATTTTTAATTTTGCATTTTGTTTTGATGAAGTTTGTTGTGGACTTATGTATATTTTTGTGTTTTGGATTTAGATTTGTTTATTTTGTATACTTTGGATTTCGTAGAAAGTTGATGAAGTTTGGATTTGGTAGAGATTTAAATTTAGATTTGATGAAGTTTGTTTGAAAAAACAGCATTATTGAATGTTTGTGAAAATGCAATGGCCTTTTTTCAAAAAAAAATAATAATAATAATTTTCGTGGGTACCCGGACCCGAAACTGTCGGTTCCAGGCACTACCCGAACCGATTTACATGGTTCTGGGGCCGGGGCTGGGGCTGGGGTTGGTCCGCGGTTCCGGGGATGGGTAATACCTACCCGGCCCCGACCCGCCCCGTTGCCATCCCTAATTCCTCCATTCTCACTCCACTTTCTCTTATAAATCTATCCAAGTAAATAAAATGCAATCCTAACTTCTTTTCTCCTTTTTTTTTCTTCCCATTCTCTCAATTCAAACGGTGTGTTACTCTTCCTCTAGCACCAGCAAAAATGACGAAGAAATGAACGATTTAAAACCATATTATTCGGTGAATCAAAGGGACAAACAGTAGATCTTGTTCTCCTTCTTCTCAATTTGGTAAGTCTTTTAATTTTTTTCATAAATCTCTACAATTTACATATATATATATACACAAGTATGTGTAAATCTATATTATGTAAAGCACTGTCGAATTGTGTAAATCTATATACATGCGAGTCTGATTTATTTTTTCTCATAAATCTCCATCCCACCATCTCTTTCTTTGTCTCTCTCTATACATAAAGATAGATGTGGCTATATATGTATATATCTCTATTGTTACAAGAAACCTAGAAATTTGAACATTCTTTACAAGAACCTTGGGAATTTGAAAAATGGATTATCAATCAAACGATTTATTTATTTGGGTCTGGCAATTTTAAAAAGAAGATGGGATTTTAGTTGTCTTTGATAAAAGAACAGTGTGAATGTGAAGTAAGATGGGTATCTTCTGTTTCTTTTTCTTATTTTATTTAAGAGAAGTAAAATGGCCCAATTGTTGATTTTGTCATGTGATTTGGTGCTAATAATAAAACACCCAAATACAGATTTATATATCCCATTATGAAATTTCAATCTTTTGGTGCTAATAATAAAACACTCAAAATAATGTCTCTATGATTGACCACTACCCTCTCTCTTTATCCATATCTCTAGCTTTTGGGTGATATTTTTTTTTTAAGAGAAGTACAATACCATTTTTGGTCTTTTAAAAAGATAAAATATATAAAAATAAATATTGGGTGCTTTATACCCAAACTATTTTTTTTTTTTGGTATTATTGCTTTGAATATTAAAGAAAAAGGTTTTTCAAATTTCAAGCAAGATAGGAAAAATGATTGGTGTATAACAAGTTGTGTTCATTGGACAAAAGAAATGGACGACAAATTGATTAGTGCATTTATCGATAATACAAATTTTGTATCTAGAAATGGATTATCGTTTGCTTTAGTTGGTGCTTGTATTGAGATCATAAATTAGAATTTTCAAGTGGAGGTAGTTGAACGTGATGTTAGAGCGTGCTTTAGAACTCTGATAAGTTAATATAAACTTGTGATAGAAATCTGATGGGTTTCGCTGGGATAACATAGAAAAAATGGTAATTGCGGATGAAGCGGTGCGGTAACTTTATTTGCAGATAATTAAAAAAACAACGTCTTACCTTATAATACAAATTAAAAAAATTATCATGTTAGTAAATATTTCTATATTGCTATACTTTTTTTTTATTTTTTTGCAGCAACTTCCATATGGACGTGAGATAAAAGACAAAAAGTTGCTAGCTACATTCTGAGAAATTAGAAATCTATTTCAGAGCAATGGAGAATTAAAATATCTTTATTATTATTATGTAATATGTATCCATATCGACTATTTTATTGCGAAAACATTTGCCTTAATGTATCATAAGTCGACTAACAAATATCACAACTATTTTATGTTGTTAAACTTAGAGGACGTATTTATTTATCAACGTTATATATTATATTTCTTATTATTATAGTTTTTATGCTCCCAAATTATGGTTAATTTAGAATATAAAAAAAAATTACCTTTTTTTCATATATAAAAAAAATTATTTTTAACATATCTCAAATTCCATATAGAAAATGTACAAGTTCCATGAAAAATAATAGCTATCAAACAACAAAAGTAGGAAAAAGTTACAATTTTTATGAAAAATAATAGCGCTATTAAACACCAAATATGGAAAAGTACAATATTTTTTTAGTTAAAAAATTAAGCCAATCAAACACATTTAATAAACATTTTTTGTACAGCTCAGAACTTATTTTCTTTCTTTGCAAATTGCATACTTGCAATCAAACGCACCCGAGTGCTTCCCTGCAATAAAGGAGTCGATCACCTTGTCCATAAGAAATTGAACCCAATACTTGTATGCCATGATTTGTTGTTCGGATATATTATTTTCTTTCCATGCAATTTTTATACTTGTAATCAAACGCATCCTAATTTTTAAAGAATAATCAGAGTATTTTCATTGTTAAGGGCTATGGTGAAAGATAATAAGAAACTTATTGGGGTAATTAGCAAAAATGACTCCTTGAAACTTGACACAATTCTCTCGCTCATCCCTAAAGCTTAATTTTCGGTTGAAACATTCTTAAAGTTTTTAATTTGCCCATCGGTCGTCCAAAACTGAATGTCTCCTTAAAAACTTGGACGGAAAGCACATGTGGTCGGACGAGCGAGAAACAAATTTCAAACTTCAAGGTTTATTCTTAGAGATTTTCCGTCTAAGTTTTTAATGGGGCATTCACTTTTGGACAAGTGAAGGACAAATTAAAAATTATAAAAACATTTCAATCAAAAATTAAACTTTAAAATCGAGCAAAAAAATTGTGTCAAATTTCAAGAGTCATTTTTACTAGTTACCCAAGCTACGGAGTTATGATAAAATGCGAATTTCTTGTACAAAGTTTACAACACGCAAAAACATAAAGAAGGTGCACATTGTTGATGTCTACCTATGACCTTGCTTTTGATATTACCCAACACTAATGCAGTCATTTTTGACTTTCATGTCTACGGACACAACAAAGTCATCTTCCCTATCATGTGGACATAATAATCATTTAATTTAGAAGTATCCAATTCAATCTCATACCTAGTGGTATATCAAGAAATGAAAAAAATTATGTACAGTTTTCATTACAATTTTGGGCGGCTATAAACACTCACAAAATAACCATTGCGACATTATAAAGGGCATTTTACGACATTTGTGACACTTTTGCAATGTTTGTGTATGTTCTTTTGATTCACTATTTAATTATACTATAACTTGCTTGCCTACCTTACTATCTGTGAATGTGATCTGAAGCAATTAGCGTGTTAAATTATTGTACATCATATTTTACGTACAATATGTTAGCAGAAGCCACATATGCTTTGACGGTATTAGGCTAATAGCACTAACCATCTTTTTATATTGTTTAACTTTTTCTTTATGTATTTAGCACAAGTCAAATCTAAGTTGAATTACAACACTACAAGAGCAAGAATACAATTTGTGAAGATAATATACTTCATGAATTATAATCTAATAGGATTTTAAAATTAGCCTCCAACACCTCCCCCACATGCATATTGGTGGTATGTGCAAAGTGCTTATAACTTAATCTCCACTATTATAACTGCACAAAATTTCAGCTATTAAAATATATAATATACCCATGTTGCTAATTTCATATTCACTGTATACCTAAATTCCCCACTAAATTGTAAATTATATATATATATATATATATATTACTTTTGTAACCTTTTGATTTATAACACTTGATGAAAAGTATGCATGCTTTCAAATTCCACACTAAAGACTTATCTGAACGTGTGAAGCATCTAGACCATAACGAGGTGACAACACTCACTAAAAATCAGTGCTTGTGTAGATTAATTAGTAGATTAAATGTCAACATAATTTTGACTTAACACTCATTCCACGTTTGAAAACATGATATTCTCTAGAAGGTTATGTTTTGCTTTTTATTTGGGCCGATCTTAAGTATGTGCAGAGTGGACAATTACACAGTACTTTTGTTCAATAGGTGATATATAATATGTCCAAGAAAGATTATAGAGATTTATTTCTTTAGTAACTATAAAGAATGAAAGAGGGCAGCTGAATAAGAAAAAAAAAAGATAATTTTTTTTTACTCTGTTTGATAACAACATGGAAAATGAAAATAATAACAACTAATTTAATTGAAAACTTGGAAAACAAGTTGAGGAATGTGGAGAAATGCTTTCCATCTATTACTTAATTTTGTGAGTATATGTACTCCATCCTCCCTTATGTTCTGTGATAAAATTTTCTTCACCAAAGAAATTTTTTCCATGGAAGAAACCAAAACGTGAGAGTTAATTGCACCATATTCCTTAACTTCTTTTCCAACTTTTCACAAAAATATATTTGTTCCTACTATTTTCATCTTGTTATCAAACGTAGATTTAATATTTCTTCGAGTGAGTAGCAAAAGGGATCGACTTCTAATTTTGCACAAAATCCTGTATATCTCAAGACTGGCACTGTGTCTAATCAATAATTTGATATCCCCATGCTCCCAAAATGTTGAGGCTGACTAGTTTCATCACCTATTAACAAGTTGTGGAACTTTGCCCAACTCATTTGAGAGGGACATCTTTAGTGGCATTGCCACTCTCTAGTAGAACTTTAGAAAAATTTGACACTTTCATCTCCTTTTAATTCTGCCCTACTACTATAAATAGCCATCAATAGTTATTACTTTGTCACCCTATACAACTCTTGAGAAAATTTTGATATGTATGTTTGTGACATTCAAAATATGAACCGAGGCGCCTATAAACCCTTAATCCTTCTATCTTTATGTCTCTTGTTTTTGGGTCCTTTTGTATATAGTCAGCTTGATTATAAATTTTACGACACAACTTGTCCCAACCTGACAAAGATTATCAGATACAACATCTTTTCAGCCATTGCCAATGAAACTAGAATGGCCGCGTCTTTGTTGCGCTTGCACTTCCATGATTGTATTGTTAATGTAATCATCTAATTTGATTTAGTTTTTTACAATTTTAGCATGGTTTGATCAAACTCCAATTTCATATTATGCAAACAGAGAATTATGTTACACGTGTTTTCAAAGTAGTGAGCTTTTGTCAAAGGAGATGAGGAGCGCTCTCTCATTCCTAAATTAAGAGTCAACTTTTTGTGACGGTCGAAATGAAAGTTGCATTTTGCATATCGAATGCACTAAACTACTAACTCTCACAATTCTTCAGCAAGTTTTTGTTTTGACATTTTATTAAATGAAAGTCGAATCCCTCAACTATAATTTAGGGAAATGCTAATGACTAAGCACTTGTGGATTCTCTGGAGGAAGCAGTGCATTGAGTGGTTGTACATCATGCTTTAAAATCAACATATTGCTTTGACATAAACAAAAAGTGCTCTGGCAATAGAGCAATACTATTAACTTCATAATTTCATGATCCTTAGAATTATTCGTAAATTTTTGGTTTTATAGGGATGTGATGCATCTGTGCTACTCGATGATACCAGCACATTCAGGGGTGAGAAGAATGCAAATCCTAACAGAAATTCAGCCAGAGGTTTTGAGCTTATTGACACAATAAAAGCAAATGTGGAAAAAGCTTGCCCTAACACTGTTTCTTGTGCTGATATATTGAATCTTGCAACCAGAGAGGCTGTCTCTTTTGTAAGAAACTTGTTAATATTACTATATGTTCCATTTATTTACCATGTAGCATTAATATTAACTATTTTGATTTATATGCTTTGTTTAGGTTGGCGGACCTTATTGGTTAGTAGCCTTGGGTCGTCGTGACAGCCTAACCGCGAGTGAAAGTGCAGCTAACGCTGAGGTCCCGTCCCCTTTTGAGCCCTTGCAAAACATTACTGCAAAATTTACTTCGAAAGGTCTCGATATTAAAGACGTGGTCGTGCTTTCAGGTACACATCCTAAACCACATTACAATTCTGTTTATTTCTGTACGAGAAAATATCGAGTGTAACAGTTACAGATCTTACTGATATCGTGTATCTTTCTCAGAAAGCTTGCCTTTATCTTTCCTAAATCACATTTTTTGTCCACTCCACTTCCTTCTGCTGTGTAATAGCATGTCTTCATTGTAACAGTTGTATTTAATATCTAGTTTGCTTTCTTTTTATCTTTAGAGCCTCCACATCAGTGTAATTTGTGTCTAGTAAGTAGTATAAGGAGATAAACGGAGAAGAAATGTCCGGATAATGTTGAGCATGGACATATCTTGTTTGGCTGAATTGAATTGGACAAACAATCAAAACACATCAATTGTCTGTTTGAGTCCCAAACAGATATCAAATGTTTGCTTGGAACCTAACAGACATCAATTGTTCGTATGATAACAAACTTAACCAGACTTAAGTTTATCCTTCACCTAATATATAACACAGTATTATAGAGAAACTTGTCTACTTATTCTAATACATCCTTTCTTGGTTTTGTAATGTGTCCCATTGAAGGTGCGCATACTATTGGCTTTGCTCAATGCTCCACATTCAAGCAACGGCTGTTCAACTTTGATGGGTCTGGTAACCCTGACCCAACACTCGAGGCATCACTTCTAGGCAACCTACGGACCGTGTGTCCAAACCAAGTCGATTCGGATACCAACCTGGCTCCTCTGGATCCAGTCACAACGACCAAATTTGACAACGTCTATTATAGAAGCTTGCTAAACAATTCGGGGCTTCTCCAGTCGGACCAAGTTCTAATGGGGGACAATACAACCGCTGCTATGGTTGTTAACTACAGTAGGTTTCCGTTCTTGTTTGTGAAGGATTTTGGAATTTCAATGATGAAACTTAGCAGCTTAGGTGTACTTACAGGGCAAGATGGGCAGATAAGGAAGAACTGTAGGGTAGTAAACTAAAACTAATCACTCAAGTGTTGTAAAATTAGAAAGGGCTTTGGTGTGGAACGTAGGTATGTAATGAATCTCATTCTCAAATAATGTAATCTTTAGGTATTTTGGAGCTTTGTAAGGTTACAATGTAACTTTTATAAAGGGCCGGGTTCAACTTACGTCTGGTGTATACATCTGGTGTATGAGCTTTGTAACGTTTCGGTGTAACTTTTATATAGGACCAAGTTCGACTTACATCTAGTGCAAGATTAAAGAGTTTTACACCTGTTAGTAACTTTCACTGACACGCAGACTTTGTCAGTCCAACTGTTGCATAAAATAATAATTATATACCTTGTCAATAATACTCACCAATGTGAGTATCTGCATTTACTGAACCACTGATTATATGAAAATTACGACAATGGGATAGTAATTAAACACTTGAACCAAATTGCTAGTTGAAGAACATTGCTAAACATGAGCACTTAACCCAAACAAACACTTTATTCCAGACACTTACGTATAAAAAAAGTTCTTATTTGAACCAAAACGGTTGGTTTCTTCTTCTTAACAATCCTTTTATTGTTATTACCCTTTGATCGTTTCAACTGTTGCCCGCGGGTACCTTTGATTGGCCTCTGGCATCAATTTTTCTCGAGTATTAGGTGAAAAAGCGCATCTGATCTTTAGATCTTCTTCCTCCTCTCTTCCAATATCTCCAGGGCCAGTAATTTTCTCTTCCATTTTCTTTTTCCTTGATCTTTTCTCTGAATACGTGTCTCTCAATTTCCTCAAAGCCAAGTCTCGGCTTTCCTCTGCTGCAGGTCTTTGTTCCATAGCCACAGAGATTCGCCATTCTGCCAACAAAGTCTCTTCTTGAGCCTTTCTAGCTAAAGCACTATACTCATCTCTATCTAATTGGACCGTTGTATTATCCATTTGTGAACAGTTTATGTACCGAATTGCTTCATCAGCCGATGCACCAAAAGCCTCCAATTCTAATCGGACGGCTTTAAGCCTCAGTTTCAAAGTCTGCAGCCTTTGCTTCCTCAGCTTGAGCACTCGTTTCAATTTTGATCTTTCACGACGCTCTTCATTCATCTCAATCTTGACCACTTCTACCTCCTCACGCGTCTCATCTAAAGCACGTGTTGTTTCATTCATCACTACGCTGACATTGAGTCCCTCCTCCTTTTTCTTGATTGTCGTGTTAAGGCTATTGAGTTGAGATTCGAGCTCTGAAATGACATTATCAGACGCAGTTGAGTTGTTTTTTGCACATTCAAAGTCTATTTTAAGCCTTTCGAGCTGTTCAATGAGAGGTCTCGAGCTTAACCACCAAACGGATGGCGTTTTCTTTGGCTTGCTTGATTTCTTCGTTGGTTTTATTTAGTTCTTCCATCATTGCTGCTAGCTAATGTGTTGCTAGAACTTTCTTGTGATTCTGTTGTTTTGTAATGAAAAATTGCTCTGTTCTTGTTTCACTACAGGATTTCATTTGCTTTTGCAAAAAAAGGGGGTTTTCGGGGATGCTTGTTTTGGGTTTTTGGAGTAAGTTTTGTTAGTTCCGTTGCCTATTTATCTTGTTTTGTCTCAATGGCCATTTTCTTTTAAGGGTTTGTTGGCTGTCCCTTTGGTCTTTAGTTAAATGTAAAAGCGCCAATATTGATAGTGACTTCAAGTTGTATTTAAACTTCAGCTGTGTTGGATTACATGTATATGTGCAGAAATATTTGGTTCGCAAGGAAAAATGTAAGACAATGTGTTTGGTTAGTATCGTAAATGAAAAGAATATGATTTACTTTTACATTGTTTTTTGTTTTGATACTAACCAAATGTACACCAGAAAGTAGTGTAGATGATTTCGTACTGTCTAATACCAAGCAAACACACACAGTTATATTATATTAAATTTTCAACAAATCAAACACAACCTTAAATCATTTTTATTTTTTTTAACTTTGTTCTCCTCAATGTGGGGTTAAGGCCGGCTTTATCTGTTTGTTTTTAAATCCAAGTTCTGCAGTTGGACTAAATTCCAGCAATAAGGCAACATTCAAATAATCCACCTCTCTAATTGATGAATCACAATATTTAATTACCTGATTGTATTATTGAAATAGTAATTTTTCTTGTCGGTTGACCATGTAAACCGGGCCTTAAAAAAATTCTGATAAAAAAATTTGATGTCATTGAGCCTGCTACTAGGCTGGGTTGATTGCTTAGCCTGCATTTGGCGTGTGAAGAAAGACATTAATTTTATAAATAAATTATATGATCCAATTTATCTGATCAACTTCTATAAACTAGCTAGTGTGACAAATACGTATTAGTTGAAATATAGCCGTAATTTAACTTTTTGCATTAGTCTCTTTTATAAACTCGGCTATGTTTTCTAATTCCACTGCCTTCATTAATTCATGAAGTCCTCAAATTGCAAAATTATAGTGACATCCTTCAAATTAGGTTGAGCAAAAAGCTTAAACGAACACGATACCATAATCAACAAAGATAATTATCAAAATTATCACTACGTTTGATGGGTAAAAAATATTGCGAACAAATTTATTTCACATAATCACAAAGAAAGTACAAAAAATAAAAATAAATGGATTGAGATATATTGAACTCAATTACAGGGTTCATCATCATGTCAAATCTAATTTTCAGGTGGGACTACTTGGTGCTTGCCGGAGTTTCCTTTCTTCTGATAGGAGCTGGGCAAAGCGTGTTAGCGCTTCAGCATTAGTACCCTCTCCTTCAACTGCCTCAAACATGCCTGTCTCCAAATTCACCCTCGACACATTCTTCTCTAACAACTTGTTACCAATCGCCACTAGTGCGTTCAAATTCTCTGTTGTTGCAATATCCATTGACGAAGCATCCCCGGTTAATCCATCTTCCTGTTCATCCACCACCAAAAAAATTTATCATCAACTTGTTGTCCTAGACCATTTAAAAAGATTTGTCATATAGAAACAAGTAATATTGCATAAACCAACTTAAATAGCCAAAGTAATATTCAAATCATCTGTCATAATAGTCAGTGTCATGATCTTGTGCACTGACATATTATTTAGAATGCTAAGTTGGCAATCATGCTCTAAAGCGGGACAATACTCTCATGTGGACTAGCCCTGTAGCAATGAAATTTATTCACTAAAAAGCATGTTCCTATCATGGACCAGTTTTTCTATTTAAGTTGGTACATGTTGAAAATGTGATTCACAATTAAAGAGGGCGTTCTTGATAATTTAAGGCTAGAAAAAATCTAGAGTGGGCTAGGTACATTTTGTCACTTGAAAATCTGGCAAATTGTCTTCTAGTGGTAAGGGTTCTAGAATGCTCTTAGGAATTATCTCGTACTTGAAATAGTTTAAAGCCCATAAAAAAAATCTAGTTCATGGAAATATATAGGAATTTAGAGTATTCTCTTGTACCCGATAAATAGTTGCATTTGTAAGCATTATGTGATTAAAAATAGAACAAAAATAAAGAAGATTCTTTGCAAAATATAGTCTCTCTCTTAAGCATTTTTGCAGGCGCTCTGTACAGCTTGAAAGTTGTACATCTTTGAAGACACAATTCACCACCACTCCACCATAAAAGTTCGAGTAATTCAAAGCATATGCTTCTGCTGTGCCTCGACTAAAATTCTAAAATTCAACATGGTATTAGAGCAGGTTCGTATCCTACCCCCTTGATTATTGATGTGTCTAAAGAAGAAAAGTTCTTATCAATTGCTTGTCTTGCCCATGTTCTTTTGAAAACAAAAAATAGAAAGAAAAGAAAAGTCAATTAAGTGAAAAGTGATTTGCATTCTGGTAAGATTTTCGAAGAGAAAAAGGAAAGAAAATAATTTTTTTTTAAATTTTGAAAGAAGTAAGAAGTAAAAAACGAAAAACAAAAAAAAGGAGAAAAGACTCCAACGAGTCTAAACGTATCAAGTGAGACAAAATGTTTATGCTATGTGAAAGTCAAAATATCAGAGGCTAGCAAGTGCCTGGCAATATAGAAAAAGCAAAGAAGATCGGAGGCTAGCAAGCGCCCACCAATAAAGAGAAAAAAGGAAAAAAGATCGAAGGTTAGCATGCGCCTATCGATTAAGAGAAAAACAAAAGAAGGTCGGAGGCTAGCAAGTGCCTAGCGATTGAAAAAGTGAAAGAAGGTCGAGAAGCTAGCAAGTGCTTCACCGATGAGAGAATCCCTGGACTTCCAGGCAGTTTTTCTTTTGGGGAGGTGAATTAATGAAAAGGGGCAGCAATCCCGAAAGGTGCAAAGCACAACAAAAGGGCAGCATACCCATGAGAGAATAAAAGGAGCAGTACAAGAGAAGAATAGATAAAGGGACCAAAGCAAGAGCCCAAGAAAAGGAAGGCAGCATTCTGCAAGTGAAGAACATCGCAAATGTGACACAATGTTCAAAAAAAGAACAAGAAAGTTGAAGATGCAGCAAAGACGCAGGATACGTGGAAGCATACACTGTCAAAGAAGGAGTATGAAGATGAGAAAATTATTAGCATTAAAATTACATCAAGAAAATGAAAATTGTGAATTAAGGGGGAGTGTTGAAAATGTAATTCACAATTAAAGAGGGGGCTCTTGATAATTTAAGGTTAGAGTGGTCTAGGTGCATTGTGTCACTTAAAAATCTAGCAAATTATCTTGCAGTAGTGAGGGTTCTAGAATGCCCCTAGGAATTATCTCATACTTGAAATAGTTTAAAGTCCAAAGAAAAATCTAGTTCATGAAAATATCTAGGAGTTTAGAGTGTTCTCTTGTACCCTATAAATAAATAGTTGCATTTGTAAGCATTGTGCGATTAAGAAAGAACATAAATAAAAAGGTTCTTTGCAAAATATAGTCTTTCTCTAAAGCATTTTTGCAGGAGCTCTGTATAGCTCCACAGCTATACATCTCCGTAGACACAATTCACCACCACTCCACCATACTAGAGTAATTCAAAGCATATGTTTCCGCTGTGCCTCAACTAAAATTCTAAAATTTTCAACACATGTATCATTATTGTAAGAAATTTAGTGTTTCTGTTACCTGAATACGGAGATAATTCTTCTCGGATCGGAGAGATTGAAAGAGAGTAGAGACGTGGATATCGACCATATCGGCACTAGCGTCACCAAAAACATCAATTAAAGGCGTTGAGCCGTTGTCGTAAATCCAATCGAGCAAACCCCACTTGGAAGCAGCGGCAATATCGTATTTCTCTTCATGCTTGGCTATGCCGGTGCCTAGTGATAGTACTAGCATCCTTGTGGAGTCCATGGGTTCTATTTGTACAGATTGAAAGTTGCCCCTCAACACTTCCTTTCTTATATGTGTTATGGCTATTTGAGTCTGTGGAATATTTACACAACAGAACTCAAAGTTCAATATTCAATGTTCAGCACAAGGATAAAAACCAAATGGCCCCTTAGGGCCTGTTTGGTTGAGATTTTTAGTTGAGTTTTTGGAAAGTGTGAAAGTAGGTTGAAAAGTGAATTTGGTTTTTGAAGTTTATTCTAACCAATTCAAAAAAATTCATGAAAAAAACTCAAAAAATAGTCACAATGGATCTTATTTTATAGATCTCAAAGATCAGGTTTCAAATATTTTTTTTTTATCTAATTCTAATTTTTGGATTTAAAGTTATGGTGTTTATTTTTTTTTATCTAATTCTGATTTTTGGATTTAAAGTTATGGTGTTTTAAAAAATTTATGAGAGATAAAGTAAAGTGAAGCGAATTTTGGGAAATGTGAAGTAAAGTTAACTTTTTGGTAGAAAACTAAGAACATGGTTTTTAAAAATGAACCGTACAAGGACTTAGTATCTTAATCCTTTTAAAAAGCAAACACGATTTATACCTCTGAAATTAGATTCAGATTGAACTTTTAAAGGTAAAAACAAACAATTTTTAGTTAACATTGTTCAAATGAATTCATGCTTCAGCTATACTTACAGGATTATTTGCAGCAAGCCCACCATCAATAAGATCAAAACTACGCATATTTCCATTACCATCCTTAGTCTCAAAGTAATGTCCTGGCAAGAATGTTGGTGCTGCAGAGGTACCAAGGCAAATATCTGATAGCAAAGCGTCCTTCAAAACATCAACTTTTGCCTGTTCAAATCAAAACCATACAGTACTAAGACTAATAGATTCACATCATAATATACATATAGATGTAGAGAGAGCTAGAAGTAATCAAATATTTTAGTTATTATGAATGGATCATACATTCTCAGTAGAAAAGATCACGGGTTGAAGGCGCTTGATGTCAAAAGTTGGTATGATCGCATCTGCAAGAGTCTGTTTCATAGTAAGGTTACCCAATATATCCTTTACTAATGAGCTTAGGTACACTCCATCATACTTTGGCCCCTTAATCGCACCAAACAAATTTCTCACCGCATGAATGAATTTGTTGCGACTAAGAAAAAGAAACAATGTTTCGTTAATAAGCCATCTGTCAGTAAAATTGGGCTACTCTTACTCTTGATATGTCACTGAAAAATCATTTTGGATTACACAATCTGATATATTAATATAGTTCAACAAATTAATACCTTTTTCGAGGGAAGATCTTAGGGGCATGTTCTAGGTAGAAATTATTGATGTCCTTGGCAGCATAGATAGGGCGGTTGTCCTTATTAGGAGCAGTTAGCATTATAGTTACCAATCCACCGGTGCTTGTTCCTGCAATGACGTCGAAATAATCCGCAATTCTCACATCTGCTCCATCCAATTCCTATTGCTCCAACATAGAGGCATTAAGGAGATTAAAATATTATTGATACATGTACTAGCTTAAACAATATCAGCCTAATGAAATCATATCGGAAGTCAAAAAATTTACGTACTCATCAGTGTTCTAAGTGGATCCCAGATTAAATATGGACCAACTTAAATAACTTAAATCATACCTGCCTAATAAAATCATATGAGACGTACTAGTCAGTGTTTTAAGTGGTCTCCATGTTGAGATTACAAATCCCACATCAGAAAAACGGATACTCCCAAAGCCATTGCCAATTGGTTTTGGGTTGGATGCTTAGGATTGATGGACAATCAACTATGAAAATGAGATGCCACATAGGATTGATTGAAAATGAAGTAAAAAATTGTTCTCTAAGGCCATCAAAAAATAGAAAAAAATATGCTCCAATAGGGTTTTCTATAACCATTTCTATGTGAGTTGGAAGTTGTGTCACATTGGGAATTTCTATCACAATTTTGGGAATTTCTATCACAATTTGATTCCCAATGTGACATGGCACATTTTTAATTGGATATAAGAAACCCACTAATTCTCTCGGTCTTAAATAAATGCTAAATAAGAAAGAAATGAAGCACCATTGGAGATCAACTTTTCTATGTTGATATAGAAGTACCATAAAATAACATTGACACGTATGACAGAAATGGAAAAATAGAAATTACCATTGGAGATAGTAATAACCATGAAGATGATGCCACATCATCATTTTTGTTAACATACTTTTCTTTTTTAAAACTTTCAAATATTTTAATTTTAATTTTATAATTTATTTATTAATAAAAATTACATATTAAAAAAGTTTGAATCAAAGATGTATCAAACAAGACCCATTTTACAAATAAAATTATTAATTTATTTTTTAAGAATTTATTAATAGAAAATTTCTTAGACAATCCCATTGGAGATGGTTTTTTTGTAAGATTTGTCCATCAAAAACTTTTTTATACTACATAAGAAAGACATGCTTACATGTTTATGGTAGGTATCCACTCCATTTTTGCATTGGAGATGATCTTAAAGTGCCAAGGCCCAACAGCCACGTAGGCTCCACATCACTCGATATAAACAATCCATGTGTTAGGCTAAAAATTACGCCACATGTAAGGATCGTGTTGAGACTATAAATTCTACATCGAACAATATATAATATATAGGGCTCCCCACCCATTATCGACTAGTTTTAAGTTGGATGTTCCGAAGTCTAATACTGCACATCAATCAAATATGTTGTGTCCAAAGTATGTACCTGAAGTTTGGATTCGAGAGAGGCAAGAATGGTGCTAGGGATGATGCCTTTAATGCCACCCCCATCTATGCTCAGCACAGTTACCATTTTTCCTTTTGTTGAACCAGCAGCAGCAGCAGCAGCAGTTAGAGGGTGAAGAAGTTGGAGGGTTGTTAGCAAATAGCAAGCAAGTGCAAAGAACAGAGTTGTCCTTTCCATATTGTTTGTGTGATGAAGTTATATAATTAATCCAAAGAGATCTTCAAGTATTTTATAATATTCTCTATCTTCTCATCAGAGGGTAATTGGTCTATATAAAGCGCAGCTTTCTTGACTCCTGTTGGAGCACGAGATTGTCTTAGCAGCTACTGAGCTTTGTACTCTGAATTTTTTATTTTTAAATGGAAAATGATTATCTAAAAGTTAAATCTTTTGATTAAATATTAGCCACACATTTACTTAAGGATAAATTTTACTAAATTTCAACTCATTTTTATTATTATTAACATTTTAACTGATGTAAAATAGTAAATTTTATATGTTTTAAGTAATTATTTTTTATTCTTTTATTAATTAATTAATTTAGTAATTTTGAACCAAAAAAATTAAAATTAAAAATAAATTAATATATTTTTATTTTTTAAGAATAATTAATATATCAAATTTTTATTAATCGAAAAAAAAAAATTGTATCTCTAATCTGTAGTGTTCCTTAGGAATTTTCAAAAATTAACTTAAGTTTATTCATTTGAGACAATTGGAGCATAATTTTAATCAAGTCTTTAGTGCTAACTAATGTGAACGAAGACTAGAAAAGTTAAAAGGTCCCACAGGAATTGTCCGTGCCACTCTTTTCAACCCTTTCGTCTTGTCTGATTGATGCCAAGGAAAAAAAAAAAAAAAATATAACCGATTTTGTATTTTTCTTTTAAAAAAAGAAAATCAGATTTGTCTTCGAAGTCTAATACTATAGTTTTGCCTCAATGGATGGCAACAAGCCGAGGTGGGCGGACTGTGCATTCTTCATCCCTCCTCCATTTCAAAACAAAGAATTTATGTTTCTATTCTTATCGGGGTTTTGATTCTTCGCAATTTCTCATGAAAAATCCATGACACAATAAATTCAGTTAAAATTTTATAAATTAATTTTGTTTTAATTATATTTTTTTATATCGTATTTTATATACTTATAATTTTTATTTTATTTTATTTTATTTTAAACATTTCTTTATATTATTATATTATATATTAATATATATTTATCAAATTATAAATAAATTAATATTTTAAATTAAAAAAAATAAATTTAATTAATCAGGTTCTCCATGGAGCAGGAACCCCGTCCCAATCCCCGACTACATGTAAAAAAAAATATCATCCACCTGTCTGCCTCCATCAAATAGGTTCTTGCAAAGATATTTTTTTATCTTTATCTCCCGTAAAGCCGCCCCTCCTTTCTCTCTCTCTCTCTCTCTCTGGATTTGCTCAAGTATTTTACATTTTTTACATAAATATGATAATTCATTAAAACACATTTGTATCTTTACACGCTGAATAAAATCAACTTAATCTTGGGTCAACTCATGTATATTTGAATGCGAGGAAAATTTTGAAAGACAAAGTATCAATTAAAACCTAATGATAAATTCCAATTGTATGGCAGATTTTTTCTGAACAATCTTATTGTTGTCATGTTTGAGTGTGTTGTGTATATTTATTCTAGTAAACAAAATTATTTGTATTTGTTTGATACATATAATATATTATCAGTGTGGACTTTTAATTTTAAATGGAAAGATCATAATTCATACACTACAAGAATTTTACTTTTATATGACTGTTTTTAAAATTAACTTTATGTCAGTTTTGATAAAAGAGTCATTAAAGGTAAGTTTTATGGTTTTTATGATAGTTTTTTTTCTTCTGAAAAAGTCATTTTTGTTTATTTTTTGTGACTCTTTAGATTAATTGTCATGTATGTTTAGTAATTTTGTGTCTGTTTTATCATAAAGTCATAAAAGATAATTTTTATGACTTTTTTTTCTTTTTGGAAAATGTTATCTTTATTTATTTTTTATAACTCTATCAGTGTTAATACTAATATATGTTTATTAACTATAAGTTACCTTTGAGAAAAATATTTTAAAGTTAATTTTATGTTTGTTTTTGACAATATAATTATAAAAGGTAAAAATATTCTAGTGTTATGAGGATTTTAAAAAATTGAGTTATATATATATATGTATTAAATAAGAAAAAATGGTCATATGTATATTTTTAAACACTAAATGGGTCATTGAATTGAGAAAGGGAAAAAAAGTTCTAAATCAAAGTGGAAAGAAAAGAAAAACTGTACTAATAAGAGATAAACTAATTAGTAACCATCAAATTATAGTAGTGGTGGTTGGCGGAATGGTAGTGTTCATGCTATTATATTAGTGTGTACTTGAGGTACTAAGTTCAAGTCCCGCAAGCAGCAAATTCGTTGTTTTTATTTTCCGATACAATTTATGACCTTTTTGATTTTTAACGTCATAAACGGGCTTTTATGAGTCTTTTTAAAAATCATTAAAAGGTTAAATTCTTATATTGATAAGGAGTACTTTACGGGGACTTTTAATTTGAGAAATATAATATCATCTCCAAACCCGCAGTACTTCTGCACGGGGAATTTTTCCATTCCTATCTCCCATGAAGTTGTTTATTCTCTCTCTCTCTCTCTCTCTCTCTCGGATTTGTTCAAGTATTCTACTGAATAGATATGGGAATATGTATAAGCACATATGTTACATGTTAAATAGAATCAACTTAATCTTGTTTGTAAAAAAAAAGACTTTAATATTGGCTCAACTCATTTGTATTTGAATTTCTTTAATTTTAAACTCAAAGAGCACATAATATTTTTTTTAGAGACACAGTATCAACTAAAACGGGAGGGACGAACTACTAATTCTATAACGAATTATTTAACAACTTAAGTTCCGTTTGATTGCAAAGTAGAAAATGAAAATAAGTTGAGTTAGTTTTGATGAAAAGATGAAAAATAAATTGAGTGATAGATGTGATATCCTCTTGATTTTTAAGTTTTTCCATGAAGAATTTTTTTTTACCTTGGTGATGAGTAATTTTTTTTACCAAAAATATTGAAAGATGGGGGATATATATTCATAAAATAAGTAACACCTATCGCCTTATTTTCTATCTTTTAACATAAACTAACTAAATTTATTTTTATTTTTCATTTTTGCAATTAAACAGAGCCTTAATCTTATTGTGGTCATATTTGAATAAGTTATTCTAGTAAACAAAATTGTTTTCATTTGTTTAAAAAATAGTATACTGTATCAATGCGAATTCTTAATTTGAAATGGAGAAATAATTACGATTCACATAAAAGATTTACCTATTTATATAAGGAGGACTTTAGAGTTGAACAAGACTCAAGTCAACTGCAACGAAATTTTCGTGGGGAGGCTTATGATACTATTGAGGGAAAACAACATAACTCAACGTGGAAATGAACCCGCTTTCTATATCTAATAATTCTTCGAGACCCACCAGGAAAACAAAAATGAAAATAACATTTTAAGGAAAAGTGAAAACCATGCACCTAGTCCAGCCACTTACATGGATTCATTTCGTGTTACACGGATTGATATTCGGGAAAAAATATTTTAAACCCTATGTACGATTTGTTGAGTTAACGGATTGCGCTCCCTAAATTATTTTACTCGACACTAAACTCACTTATACTATTACAGCATTTTACTTTATCTCAACTCGCTAGTTTAATTGAGAAACTCTCAGATTTCAGATTTTCAAATAAAATGACCTACGTGATATTATTAATAATAAAACCACAAAAATGCAATGATTTATGATAAAACATGAGCTTACGTGCAATGACTTAGGGTACACAATATTATTAATAATAAAATAACAATATTCTAACAAACAAGAGTATACCAAGGACTTTATACCACAATGAATTTGTTCAAAAAATTTAAATGTCGCTGAAATTCAAGATACATTGAAATTTAACTGTTAACGTACTATTTATTTGAGATGGAGGTACTAAAACTTTAATTTATAGTAAGACTAAATAACCATTTTTTTGGTATTTCAAATAAATATGCAATGACACTTGCACTTTGTAATGACTTTGATTAATATTACATCTTTGGCTAAGAACTAATTAATTAAAAGATGTTGAGTAGCTTAATGGTAATGTATATTCTATTTTAAGCCCACTTTATCTAACAAAAATTATAAGGAGAAATTTGAAACATGTAAAAAAGATTAAATGGGCAAAATGAAAATAAATATTTGATTTTTCTTTTTTTTTAAAAATCTAACAATTTTAACTGGGCCGGGATAAAGTGAAAGGCGGCAATAATACAGAGGAGTTTAATGTTGTTTTTTTTTTTTGGGGGGGGGGGGGGGATTTGATTTGTTAACCCGGCAATCCACAAAAGGGTTTCATGTATTTTCTCTTGGTATTATTAGAGAGGTCAACACTAAATTAACCAACATGCAGGGACGAAAAAACTAGTAAGCGTCCCCCCCCCCCCCCCCCCCCCCCCCCCCCCGCCCAATCTATACTTAGCACATTTACCGTTTTTCCTTTTGTTGAACCATCAACAGCTTTCTTGACTCCTGTTTGAGCACGAGATTGTCTTTAGCAGCTACTGAGCTTTGTATTCTGAATTTTTAATTTTTCAATGGAAAATGATTATCTAAAAGTTAAATCTTTTGGTTAAATATTAGCCACACATTTACCTAAGGATAAATTTTACTAAATTTCAACTCATTTTCATTATTATTAACATTTTAACTGATGTAAAATAGTAAATTTTATATATTTTAAGTAATTATTTTTTATTATTTTATTAATCAATTAAATTAGTAATTTTGAACAAAAAAAATTAAAATTAAAATTAAAAATAACATAACATATTGATCAAGTATTTTTTTTAAAATATTTCAAATTAAGAATCCAATACTCGTTTTAATATCTAAAATTGCAAGTATTCTATATTTTTTTTATTTGTAAACAATCACTGTACCAAATTTTATAAGAAAGCAAGTTATAATTTTAGCAATTCAATTAGCCACTTTTAATAATTTTAAAGCCTTTTTTGTATAAATATAAACAAAATATCATATACTTGATCATATCCTATTTGTAATTGATAATGGAAAAATCTAATTTAACATTAATACAAATGTCATATACTCATATGGTTGAGTGTAAAAGTCCAAGTTTTTTTGATGTCTCAAACTGAATATTTCAATTTTAGCGTAGAATTCACTTAATCTATTTTAATAGATTAATAATTTTAAAGTCTCTTTATAAATCTAAATATATATATATATATATATATACGTGAGCATATCCTATTTCTAATTGGTAATCTAGAATTCAATTTAACAATTATAAAAATGTCATATGAATGGATTTGTGTAAAAGACAAAAAAAAAAAAGCTTTAATTTTGTAATTATGAATTTAATGATAGTAAATTTTATTTTTTTCAAAACTAAACACAGAGTTTGAGTAAGAATGGGTATCATTCTCAAATTTGTGGTTAGAAATTGTCAATAAATTTAAAACCTTACAACGTCTTTTGTACTACCAAAGTCCATTCATTAAAAGTCTTGGTATATTTCAGAAAGTCTGTGTAAAAAAATTATCCAAATTTTGCAATCCTTAGTACTATGTCCTAAAAGGAAAAGTATATATAACTTCTAATTTGCAATTAATTAAAGTGGCTATGATCCGGATCCGAAAAGGAATTTTATTTTAAAATGTATTGTTATTATGCGGTAATATTATTCTACTATCTTTTGTTACTATGTGGGTTTTTCAATACTCTCATGTATTGTGCTCTTTCCGGTCTCAAATTAATATTTTTATTTTTTAAGAATAATTAATATATCAAATTTTCATTAATCGAAGAAAATAAATTGTATCTCTAATCAGTTGTGTTCCTTAGAAATTTTCAAAAATTAACTCAAGTTTATTCATTTGAGACAATTGGAGCATAATTTTAATCTAGTCTCTAGTGCTAACTGCCTAACTAATGTGAACGAAGACGAAAAAGTGAAAAGGTCCACAAGAATTGTCCGTGCCACTCTTTTCAACTCTTTCGTCTTGTCTGATTGATGCCAAGGGAAAAAAAAGAAAAACATAACCGATTTTGTATTTTTCTTTTAAAAAAAGAAAATTATATCAACAGATTTGTCTTCGAAGTCTAATGCTATAGTTTTGCCTCAATGGATGCCATATAGCTGTAAAAGAAAGTAAAAATAATAATCGTGTTAATTGCGGGTCAATTTCGAGTTAGCGGGTTAACCCGAACACGACCCATTTAATTTGCGGGTTAAACGTGTCTGACCCGAAATTGACCCGAACCCGTTTATGCTTGACCCAAACCCGCTAATTCCGTGTTGAGTTCGTGTCGGCTTAACGTGTCGTGTCAAATATTGCCGGCCCTAATGGATGGCAACAGGACGAGGCGGGCGGCCAATGCATTCTTCATCCCGTCTCTATTTCAAATAAGGAATTTATTTGAAATAGATGTAGTTAAAATTTTATAAATTTATTTTGTTTTAATTATATATTTTTATATCATATTTTAAATACTTATAATTTTTATTTTGGACCTTTTTTTATACTACTATATTATATATTGATATATATTTATCAAATTATTAATAAATTAATATTTTAAATATTAAAAAACAAATTTAATTAACCGGGTTGTTCAGGGAGTGGGGACCCCTTTCCCCGTCCCAATCCCCGACGATGTGTAAAGAAAAATATCATCCATATGTTTGCCTCCATCAAACATGTTCTTGTAAAGATTTTTTTTCTATCCTTATCTCCCATGAAGCGCCCCCCCCCCCCCCCCCCTTCTCTCTCTGGATTTGCTCAAGTATTTTACATTTTTTGCATAGATATGATAATTCATTAAAACACATTTGTATCTTACACACTAAATAGTAATCAACTTAATCTTGGCTCAACTCATGCATATATATTTGAATGCATGGAAAATTTTGAAAGACACGCTATCAATTAAAACTTGATGATAAATTCCAATTGTATGGCGAATTATTTCTCAACGATCTTGTTGGTGTCATGTTTGAGTGCGTCGTGTGTATTTATTCTAGTAAACAAAATTATTTGTGTTTGTTTGATAAATATAATATACTATCAGTGTGAACTTTTAATTTTAAATGGTGATATTATAATTCATAAGGAGTACTTTACGGGGATTTTTAATTTGAAAAATATAATATCATCTCTAAACCGGCCTCCATCAAGCCAGCTCTGCATGGGGAATTTTTCCATCCCCATCCCCCATGAAGTTTATTTATTTATAAATTTTTATTTCTCTCTTGGATTTGTTCAAGTATTCTTCATAGAACACTTAATCTTGGATTTCCATCCCATCCCCCATAAGCGCTTTTGTTACATACTAAATAGAATCAACTTAATCTTGTTTGTCCAAAAAAAAAACACTTAATCTTGGCTCCAACTCATGTGTACTTGAATTTCTTTAATTTTAAATTCAAAGTACATAGATTTTTTTTAAAGACATCGTATCAACTAAAACGGGAGGATGAACTATTAATTCTACAGCGAATTATTTAACAATTTAATCTTGTTGTGGTCATACTTGAACAAGTTGTTCTAGTAAACAAAATTGTTTGAGTAACCTACTCTAATGGCCCTTCAACTATTGACCTAGTGTCACTTTCGGCCCTTAAACTAAAAAACGCGTCACTTTAACCCTTGAACTATTAGCGAGTGTCACTGTGGCCCTTTTATCCATATTTTCTGTTAAGTTTGATGGAAATGGAGGGCATTTTTGTCATTTCAATTCTTTTTTTTTCCAAATAAATTTAATTAATTTTTTATTATAAAATAAATTAAAAAAATAAAAAAAATGGAAAGAAAGACAGAAACCAAATCGGAGAAGAAAGGATAAGAAATTTTTCTCTCATACATAACAAAAGACAACACCAAATTTCAAAACATAATTTGGTGATTGAAAACAAATCATCATGGGTTTTAAATTTGAGCTATGCAAGATCCATGGGGGGGTGTGATTGAGAGAGAAAAATTTGGGAATAGTGTACAAAGAGAAAAATTTAGAGATAGACAGGAAGCAATGAATAACATGGGGAAAGGTCCCAAAATAAATGGAGGTGGGAGGTGGTGGTGGGAGTGGTAGAGAAAGAATATGGGTTTGAGGTGGGGAGGTGGTCGGAAATGGAGGTGGGGAGGTGGTGGGAGTGGTAGAGAGAGAAGATGGGTTTGTGGTGGCAAGGTGATCAGAAATGGAGGTGGGAGGTGGTGGTGGTGATAGTGGGAGTGGTAGAGAGAGAAGATGGTGATGTATATAATATATATATATATGGGTTTCTCTTTTTCTTTTTTTAATTATTTTATAATAAAAAATTTAATTAAATTTATTTTTTTTAAAAAATAATTAAAATGACAAAAATGCCTTTTATTTCTATCCAACTTAACAGAAAATATGGACGGAAGGGCCACAGTGACACTCGCTAATAGTTCAAGAGTTAAAGTGGCGCGTTTTTTAGTTTAAGGGCCAAAGTAATACTAGGTCAATAGTTGAAGGGCTATTAGGGTAGTTTAGTCAAATTGTTTTCATTTGTTTGAAAAATATTATATAATATCAATGTGAACTTTTAATTTGAGATGAAGAAACAATTACAATTCACATAAAATATGTACCTATTTAAATAAGGAAGACTTTAGAGTTGAACAAGGTAGACTTGAGTCAACTGCAACGAAATTTTCGTGGAGAGGCTTACAATACTAACGAGGGAAAACAATATAATTTGACCAAGCCTCAATGGGAAATGAACCCATTTTCTATATCTAGCCTTTTATTCTTCAAGACCCACCTGGAAAACAAAAATGAAAATAACATTTTAAGGAAAAGTGAAAACCATGCACCTAGTCCATTGACAAGTGGTAATTGTGCCACTTGTGTGGGTTTGTGTCGTGTTTCACGGGTTGATATATATTAGGGGAGAATATTATAAACCCCCTATGGTTTGTTGGGTTAACATGTTGCACCTTTAAATTATTTTACTAGACACTAAACTCCCTTATACTATTGCAACCTTTCACTTTACCCCGACCTCTTTAGAATCTCTTAGATTTTCTTTTTCCATTTTCTTTTTTTCTTGAGGAGAAACTCTCAGATTTTCAAACAAAGAGATTCATGTGACATGCATTATTAATAATAGAATCACAATAATGCAATGATTTAGGATGAAACATGAGCTTACGTGCATTGGTTTAGAATACACAATATTATTAATAATAAAATTAAATAACAATATTCTAACAAACAAGAGTATGACTAAATAACCATTTTTTTTGGTATTTCAAATAAATATGCAATGACACTTGCACTTTGCAAGGACTTTGATTAATATTACATATTTGGCTAAAAACTAATTAATTAAAAGATGTTGAGAGGCCCAATGGTAATGTATCTTTTGTTTTAAGCTCACTTTAACTAACAAAAATTATAAAGACAAATTTGAAACATGTAAAAAATATTAAATGGGCGAATTGAAAATTCTACTAATTTTAACTAGGCCGTGGTAAAGTGAAAGGCGACCATAATAAAAAAGAGTTTAGTGTTGGGTAAAATATTTTTGGGAGGATTCGTTAACCATGCAATCCACAGGGGGTTTCATGTATTTCCCCTTGGTATTATTAGAAAGGTCAACACTAACCCAACCTGCAAGGACGCCAAAACTAGTAAGTCCCCCCACCACCAAAAAATTTAAAACAAAAACTTTGGTTTACCTTCATATTACAACCCCCCCCCCCCCCCCCCCCCCCCCCCCTTTCAAATTTTGATGTATTTATTTATATATATATTCATGTCCCACCAAACTTTGGTATACCTTCATTTATCCTCTTCACATTTTGATACATCTTTATACACCCTCCTCAAAAAATCGGCCTTCAAATTTATTAATATGTTTTAAGTATTTTGAGGAAAAAAAAATTAGCCCTGCTCAAGATTATGGCTTCATCCTTTGCCGGCCTACTTATTAAAATATTTAAAAAGTCATTTCATCGCAATAAAATAAACATTTGTTAAAGGGTGGTGATAATGATACCTCGAGTTATATACACATACTCGGTTTAGGGGAATTGACAAATTAAATCGTAAAGTATAGGTTCATTTGCAATGTTTACCCTAATGTTTTAAAAGTTGCAATGTCAACCTTGAAGTACTTTTAGTGTTGCAATTTAAACCTTCTATAACTTTTGTTTAAAAAGGTTAACAACCGTTGGCATGGCTTGATGATGTAGTAATGACGTGGAAAAAATTATTTAAAACAAAAATATATATGATAAATTAAACCCTCAAGTATGGAGTAAGTTGCAGTGTTCCCTTGATATTTCAAAAAGTTCTATAACAACCTAATTAAGATTGTGTACTCCTTTTTTTTCATAATAAAATAAAATCAATCTAAAAAATATAAATTGAAAAGTTGATTACTATGTCCAAACATTTGTTTCTATGGATTTCATAGACAAATTCCAAATTGAAAAGAAGGGATTGCCAATACTTTTTGGTGTAGATATTTGTTTATTTCTTTTATTATTTCCTAAAGAATTTGTTCTTTCAATTTTTTAAATTTGTTGTTTTAATTTGAACATGTATATGAATTTTTCTTGTGGTTTGATCCACCAATACGTGCTACATGTAAGCAAATTATTCCTATACCATTGAGGAATGTATCGGCATTAGAAAGGCAAATAAAGAATGACATTAAAAGATATTAATGCTATGGATGTTCCTAATGTTTTTATGGGTCAAGGACTAAAAAGTTATGACCCCTAATAATTTTAAATCAAATAAAAATAGTTAGAAATTGCTACTAATGTAGTGATACATGTATTAAGCTAAAGCATAATACATAAAATGTGTCGACATGTGTTGAAGAAAAGTTGAAAATGTACTTCAAGGTTCACATTGCAACTTTTAAAATATCAAGGGGAACATTGCAGTTGACTCTATACTTCAACGTTTAATTTGTCATATATATATATAGTATTTTATGGTTTGTTCCACTTCATTACCACATCATATAACCACGTCAGCGGTTGTTAACTTTTTTTAAACGAAAGTTAAACTAAGGTTTAAATTGTAACACCAAAATATTTTGAAGTTAGATATTGTAACTTTTAAAACATTATGGTAAACATTACAAATGATCCTATACTTTTGATGAAAATTTCGTTTATCATCCGCCGAGTAAACCTTTTAATTACTCTGCCCAATTGGACCAAGGTACTGTGAATCTGCTCAGCTCATTTCCACAGAGTGGTACCTGTGACATGGCAATGATTTTTCTACCCTGGAACATAGTCGAACTTTTCATCTAACCATTTCCAAGAAGGCACAATTACAGAATTTCGACAAACTACCAGGCCAATTGGAATGGAGGAGAGGAGATCGAAGCTTGCTGCGGAGGAGATGGATCAATGTAGTGTTTGTGATAAATTTGTGGGTGTCATTATCACTACCCTTACTTAAATTATATACAATCAAATTATATTGAATGACAAACAAGAGTATTTATGTTAAGGTTTAGTATTTTTAAATTTTTTTTTTTATCATAATAATTTACGGGCTCTTCAATGAGAGGCCTGAGCTTAACAACAAACGGATGGCGTTTTCTTTGGTTTGCTTGATTTCTTCCTTGGTTTTATTTAGTTCTTCCTTCATTGCTGCTAATGTGTTGCTGTAACTTTCTTTCGATTCTCTTGTTGTGTATGAAAAATTGCTCTCTTTTCTTGTTTAACTATAGGATGCCATTTGCTTCTGCGAAAAAGGGGTTTCTTGGGGGTACTTGTCCTGGATTTTTGGAGTAAGTTTTGTTAGTTCTGTTGCCTATTTATCTTGTTTTCTCTCAATGGCCATTTTCTTTTAAGGGGTTGTTGGCTGTCCCTTTGGTCTTTAGTTAAATGTAGAGGCGCCAATATTGATAGTGACTTCAAGTTGTATTTAAACTTCAGCTGTCTTAGATTGCATGTATACGTGCGGAAAGATTTGGTTTGTAAAGAAAAATGTAAGACGGTGCGTTTGATTCGCATTTTACATAAAAAGACTATAATTTACTTTTACATCGTTTTTTCATTTTGATGCTAACCAATGTACACTAGAAAGTAGTGGAGATGATTTCGTCCTTTCTAATACCAACCAAACAAACACAGTTTTCATTATATTAAATTTTCAACGAACCAAACACAGCCTTAAATCAATTTTTTCTTTTTTAACTTTGTTCTCCTCAATGTGGGGTTAAGGTTGGCTTTATATCTGTTTGTTTTGAATTCAAGTTCTGCAGTTGGACTAAATTCCAGCAACAAGGCAACATTCATGTAATCCCCCCCCCCTCTAATTGATGAATCACAATATTTAATTACACTGATTGTATATATTATGAAAATAGTAATTTTTCTTGTTGATGTACTTTGTAAACCTGAGATCAGTGAGCCTGCCACTTGGCTGGGTTGAATGCTTAGCCTGCATTTGGCGCGTGAGGAAAGACATTAATTTTACGAATAAATGATATGGACCAACTTAGCTATTCAACTTCTATATATCAACTGGTGTGACAGATAGTATCAGTTGAAATATAGTTGTAATTTAACTTTTTGCATTAGTCTCTTTTATAAGCTCGGCTATGTTTTCTAATTCCACAGCTTCATTAATTCATGAAGTCCTTCTTAAGCTGCAAAATTATAGTGACATCCTTCAAATTAAGTTGAGCAAAAAGCTTAAGCCAACATGATACTATAATCAACAAAGATAATTATCAAAATTATTACTGCGTTTGATGTGTAAAAAATACTGGGAACAAATTTATGTCACAGAAACACAAAGAAAGCACAAAAAATAAATGGATTGAGATATATTGAACTCAATTACAGGGTTCATCATCATGTCAAATCTAGTTTTCAGGCGGGGGACTACTTGGTGCTTGCCGGAGTTTCCTTTCTTCAGATAGGAGCTGGGCAAAGCGTGTTAGCGCTTCAGCATTAGTACCCTCTCCTTCAACTGCCTCAAACATGCCTGTCTCCAAATTCACCCTCGACACATTCTTCTCTAACAACTTGTTGCCAATTGCCCCTAGTGCGTTCAAATTCTCTGTTGTTGCAATATCCATTGACGAAGCATCACCGGTTAACCCGTCTTCCTGTTCATCCACCACAGAAATTTTTTATCGTCAACTTGTTGTCCTTGACCATTTAAAAAGGTTGTCATATAAAAACAAGTAATACTGCATAAACCAACTTAAATGACCAAATTAATAGTCAAATCATCTGTCAGAATAATCAGTGTCACAATCTTGTGCACTGACATGGTATCTAGGATGCTAAGTTGGCAATCATGATCTAAAGCTGGACAATACTCTCATGTGGACTAGCCCTGTAGCAATGAAATTTATTCGCTAAAAAGTATGTTCCTTTCGTTGGACCAATCTTTTTATTTAAGTTGGTACATTTTGTTGAAAATGTAATTCATAGTTAAAGAGGGGCTCTTGATAATTTAAGGTTAGAAAAATCTAGAGTAGTTTAGCTGCATTGTGTCACTTAAAACTCTAGCAAATTATATTGAAAGTCCCACTGGATATCATGTAGTGTGGGCATTTAGGATTGTTCCGTAGACACGATTCACCACCACTCCACCATACAAGAGTTATTCAAAGCATATGCTTCTGCTTTGCCTTGACTAAAATTCTAAAATTTTCAACACATGTATCATTACCGCAAGAAATTTTAGTGTTTTTGTTACCTGAATACGGAGATAATTCTTCTCGGAACGGAGAGATTGAAAGAGAGTAGAGACGTGGATATCGACCATATCGGCACTAGCGTCACCATAAACGTCAATTAAAGGCGTCGAGCCATTTTCGTAAACCCAACTGAGCAAACCCCACTTGGAAGCAGTGGCGGTATTGTACTTCCCTTCATGCTTGGCTATGCCGGTGCCTAGTGATAGTACTAGCATCCTTGTGCAGTTCATGGGTTCTATTTGTACAGATTGAAAGTTGCCCCTCAACATTTCCTTTGCTATATGTGTTATGGCCATTTGAGTCTGTGGAATATTTACTCAACATTCAGAACTCAGAGTTCGATATTCAGTGTTCGGCACGAGGCTAAAAACCAAATAGCCCCTTAGTTTCTTAATCTTTTGAGAAAGCAAACGCGATTTATACCTCAGAAATTTGATTCAGATTGAACTTTTAAAGGTAAAAACAAACAAAAAAAAATTAGTTAACGTTGTTGAAACTGAATTCATACTTCAGCTATACTTACAGGATTATTTGCAGCAACCCCACCATCAATAAGATCAAAACTACGCGTATTTCCATTAGCATCCTTAGTCTCAAAGTAATGTCCTGGCAAGAATGTTGGTGCTGCAGAGGTACCAAGGCAAATATCCGATAGCAAAGCGTCCTTCAAAGCATCAACTTTTGCCTGTTCAAATCAAAACCATACAGTCCAAAGATTACTTGTAGATTCACATCATAATATACATGTACATGTAGAGAGAAAAGTAATCAAATATTTTAGTTATTATGAATGGATCGTACATTCTCTGTAGAAAATATCATGGGTTGAAGGCGCTTGATGTCAAAAGTTGGTATGATCACATCTGCAAGAGTTTGTTTTATAGTAAGGTCACCCAATAGATCCTTTACTAATGAGCTTAGGTACACTCCATCGTACTTTGGCCCCGTCATCGCACCAAACAAATTCGTCACCGAATCAATGAAGTTGTTGCGACTAAGGAAAAGAATTATACAACGCTTCGTTAGTACTAAGCCATCAGTCAGTAAAATTGGGCTACTCTTGCTGAGAAGTGTTAGCAAAAAATCATTTTGGATTGCACAAGATGATATATTAATACGATTCAACAAATTAATACCTTTGTTGAGGGAAGATCTTAGGGGCGTGTTCTAGATAGAAATTATTGATGTCCTTGGCAGCATAGATAGGGCGGTTGTCCTTATTAGGAGCAGTTAGCATTATAGTTACCAATCCACCTGTGCTTGTTCCTGCAACCACGTCGAAATAATCCGCAATTCTCACATCTGCTCCATCCAATTCCTGTTGCATCAACATCGCGACATTAAGGAAACTATAATATAGATACGCGTACCAACTTAAACAATATCACCCTAATGAAATCATATTAGACGTCAAAAAAGTGTACGTACTCATCGGTGCTTTAAGTGGACCCCACACACTAATTAGATGCGGACCATCTTAAATGATACCAGCTTAATAAAATCATATGAGACGTAAGGAAATGTACTAGTCAGTGTTTAAAGTGGACTCCACACATCGATCATATGTGTTTTGTCCAGAGTATGTACCTGAAGTTTGGATTCAAGAAACGCAAGAATGGTGCCAGGGATGATGCCTTTAATGCCACCCCCATCTATACTCAGCACAGTTACCATTTTTCCTCTTGTTGAACCATCAGCAGCGGTTAGAGGGTGAAGAAGTTGGAGGGTTGTTAGCAAATAGCAAGCAAGTGCAAAGAACAGAGTTGTCCTTTCCATATTGTTTGTGCGATGAAGTTATGTAATCCAAAGAGATCTTCAAGTATTTATAATATTCTCTTATCTTCTTATAAGAGGGTAATTGGTCTATATAAAGCACAACTTTCTTGACTCCTGTTTGAGCACTAGATCGTCTCTGCAGCTACTGACCTATGTTCTCTGAATTCATAATTTTTAAATTAATAGTCTTGGTATATTTCAGAAAAGTCTGCGTAAAAAATATCTAAATTTTGCAATCTAGTACTTTGTCCTAAAAGGAAAAGTCTAACTTATAATTTGAGATTAATTAAAGTAGCTATGATCTAGATCATTCATATGTGCGGATCGCATTACACACATAGTAGCAATATTGTTATTGTTACTAACTTAAATATCTTTTAAATACTTTTGGGCCACATGTGTACGTAAGACTTTATCTTAAAATGTATGGTTATCATGTGATAACACTATCCTACTTATTAACTTTTGTTAATTTTTATAATATTTTAATCTAAGATCGATGATTTGAACCAATCATTCTCAACATTCGATTTGAATTTTTCAAGAATGTGACAATGCAATTAGCTTGATCTAAATTTTTCAATACTTTCATATATGGCACTCTTTTCGATCTCAAATTCAATAATTTTATTTGTTTAGGAGTAATTAACGTACTAAATTTTCATTAATCAAAGAAAATAAATATTATATCTCTAAATGTACGTTCCATAGAAATTTTTAAAGTTAACATAAGATTATTTATTTGTGACAATTGGAGCATAATTTTAATCAAGTCTTTGGTGCTAACTAATGTGAACGAAGACTAGAAGAGTTAAAAAAGGTCCCACAAGAATTGTCCACGCCACTTTTTTCAACCCTTCCGTCTCTTGTCTGATTAATTAATGCAAAGGAAAAAGAAAATTATAACCAATTTTGTTTTCATTCTTTTAAAAAAACAAAATTATATCAACTGGGCTATCTTCAAAGTCTAATGCTATAGTTTGTCCCAATGGATGGCAACGGGGCGAGGCGGGCACTATATGCATTCTTCATCCCGCTTCCATTTCAAACAAAAAATTTATGTTTGTACTCATATCGGGTTTTGGTTCTTTGCAGTTTTTCCGTAGAAAATCCATGACACAATAAATATAGTTAAAAAAAATTATAGATTATTTTTGTTTTAGTTATATATTGTTATATCATATTTTATTACTTATAATTTCTTTTATTCTAGACATTTCTTTACTACTATTTTATATATTGATATATATATATATATATTTAAAATTTTATATAATCAACTAGTATTTTAAAATTTTAAAATACATTTAATTAATCCGCGGGGACCCCTTTCCCAATCCCTCATACATGTCAAGAAAAATATTATTCACATACCTACCTCTGTCAAGCAGGTTCTCTGCGGAGTTTTGGATCAGCGGCTCTCTCTCTCTCTCTCTCTCTCCCTCTCTCTTCTGGATTTTTTCAAGTGTTTTATATTTTTACATAGATATGGTAATACATTAAAGCACACTTTTATCTTAAACATTAAATAGAATCAACTTAATCTTGGCTCACTTCATGTATATTTGAATGCATGGAAAATTTTGAAAGACACGGTATCAATAAAAACAGGATGATATATTCTAAATATTGTATGGCAAATTAGTTCACAACAATCTTGTCGTGGTCATATTTGGTGTGTCGTGTATGTTTATTTTAGTAAATAAAATTATTCGTGTTTGTCTATTAAATATAATATACTATTGGACTTTTAATTTTAGATGGAGAGATTATAATTCATAAGAAAGTGTACTTCACGAGGATTTTTAATTTCAGAAATATAATATCATCTCTAAACTTGCCTCCATCAGGCCAGCTCTGCACGGGGAATTCTATAATCCGTATCTCCTATGAAGCCTTTTTTCTCTCTCTCTCTCTCTTGGATTTGTTCAAGTATTCTACATAGATATGGGAATACATTTAATTCATGTATTTGAATTTCTTTAATTTTAAATTCAAAGTGCATGGAAATATTTTTTTAAAGACACAATATCAATTAAAACTGGAGGATGAATTACTAATTGTATAGCGAATTATTTAACAACTTAATCTTGTCATGGTCATGTTTGAATAAGTGGTTCTAGTAAACAAAATTGTTTTGGTTCGTTTGAAAGATATTATATAGTGTCAATGCGAACTTTTAATTTGACACGGAGGAATAATTATAATTCATAGGAAAGGTGTACGGTGTACCTATTTAAATAAAGAAGACTTTGGAGTGGAACAAGACTTAAAGTGAATTGCAACGAAATTTTTCAGGAGAGGCTTATAATACTAATGAGGGAAAACGATATAATTTGACCAAACCTCAATGGGAAATGAACCCATTTTCCATATCTAGCTATATTCTTCATGACCCACTTGGAAAACAAAAATGAAAATAATATTTTATACTATTTATCAAATTTATCTAAAAGAGTTCTAGTAAGCCACCCATACAAATGTCGTATTCCACGGGTTGATATTTGTGGAAAATACTTTAAACTCAATTCCCAGGATTTGTTGGGTTAATTAACATGTTGCTTTCTAAATTATTTTATCTAACACTAAACTCTCTTATATTATTGCAACCTTTCAGTTTATCTCAACCCATTTGGAAACTCTTAGAGTTTCAAAGGTCCACATGACATTATTAAGAATAAAATCATAATAATGCAACGATTTAAGATAAAACAAAAGCTTACGTGCATTAATGGTTTAGAGTACGCAATATTATTAATAATAAAATAACAATATTCTAATGAATAAGAGTATACGTACCAAGGATCTTATACCACAATGAGTATGTTCAAAAAATTTAAATGTTGCTAAAAATCGAGATACCCCGAAATTTAATTGTAAACTATTTGTTTGAGATGGAGGTACTAAAACTTTAATTTAGAGTATGACTAAATGACCCCTTTTGGTATTTCAATTAAATATGCAATGACACTTATACCTTGTGATGAATTTGATTAATATTACATCTTTGGCTAAAAACTAAATAATTAAAAGATGTTGAGTCTCCCAATGGTAATGTATCTTCTATTTTAAGCTTACTTTATCTAACAAAAATTAGAAGGACAAATTTGAAAACAAGTAAAAAAAAATTAAATGGGCGAAATAAAAATAAATATTGATTTTTTTTAAAAAAAAATCTATTAATTTTAAGTGAGTTAGGGTAAAGTGAAAGGTTGCAATAATAGAGAGGAGTTTAGTATCAGGTAAAATAGTTTGGGGGCAATTTGTTAACCCGACAATCCACAGGGGGGGTTCATTGTATTTCTTCCTTGATATTATTAAAGAGGTCAACACTAACTCAACTTGCAGGGAAGGCAAAACTAATAAACCCACCCAAGCCCCCCTCAAAAAAAAAAAAAAAACTTTGGTTTACTTTTATATAACCCCCTCAAATTTTGATTTATATATATATATATATATTCATCCCCCCCCCCCCCCCCCCCCACCTCCAAAAAAACATTAATAAAAAAAAAATGGTGTATTTTCATTTATCCTCTTTACATTTTGATGTTCATTTATATACCCTCCTCAAAAAATCAACATTAAAATTTAGTAGTATGTTTTAAGTATTTGGAGAAAAAAATCAGCCCCCCAACCCCCTCACGATTAATTTACGACTTTGTCCTTGCCGACCTCCTTACTAAAATATTTGAAAAGTTGTTTCATCGTACCAAAATAAACATTGTTAAAAGGTGGTGATAATGATACCTCGAGTTATATACACATATTCAATTTAGGAGAATTGAGAAATTAAACCGTAAAGTATGGGGTCATTTGCAATGTTTACCCTAATATTTTAAAAGTTGCAATGTCAACCTTTAAGTACTTTTAGTGTTGCAATATAAACCTTCTATATATTAACTTCCGTTTAAAAAAGGATAAGAGCTACCGACATGGCTTGATGACGTAGCAATGACATGGAACAAATCATTTAAAACAAAAATACAAATGATAAATTAAACTCTAGAGTATGGAATAAGTTGCAATGTTCTCCCCTGATGTTTCAAAAGTTCCATAACAACCTAATTAAGATTGTGTACTCTATTTTTTTTTTTCATAATGAAATAAAATCATCTTAAAAATATGAATTGAAGAGTTTAGTACTATGTCCAAATATACGTTTCTACGGATTTCAATATGGACAAATTCCAAACCGAAAAGAATGGATTGCCAATACTTTTTGGTGTAGGTATTTGTTTATTTCATTTATTATTTCTTAAAAAAATTGTTCTTTCAATCTTTTAAATTTGTTGTTTTAATTTGAACTTGAAAATGAATTTTTCTTGTGGTTTGATCTACCAATATGTGCTAGATGTAAGCAAATTATTTATATACGTTCAAGAATGTATCGGCATTAGAGAAACAAATAAAGAATGTCATTGAAAAATATTAATGCTACGAATGTTCATGATACTTTTATGGATGAGGGAGTAAAAAGTTATGGCCCCTAATAATTTGAAATCAAATAAAAATAGTTATAAATTGCCACTAATGTAGTGATATTTGTATCAAGCTAAAATGTGATACATAAAAGATGTCGATATGTGTTGAAGAAAAGTTGAAAATGTACTTCAAGGTTCACATTGTAACTTTTAAAACATCAAGGGAAACATTGCAGTTGACTCCATACTTCAGGGTTTAATTTCTCGTATATATATTGTCCATTTTTGGTACGGACTAGTCATTTTTACAATGGTTTTCCGTCATAAAATCATTGGGAGGGTGTTTTTTATGACGCAAAACCGTCATAAAAAGAATCAGTTCGTACAGACTGGTCCGCACCTGAAAATTTCCGTATATATATATATTGTTTTAGATAGTTTGTTCCATGTCATTACCGCATTATAGAGCAACGTCGTCAATTGTTAACTTTTTCAAACGAAAGATAAAGAAAAATTTAAATTATAACACTAAGTATTTCGAAATTGACATTACAACTTTTAAAATATTGCAAATCTATACTTTATGTTTAATTTATCAATTCCCCCTCAGTTTGCATCAACCGAGTACTAGCTATGAAAATTCCATTAGCCTTTCGGTTATCATCCGCCGAGTGAACCTTTTAATTACTCTGCCCAATTGAACCAGTATTGTGAATATGCTCAGCTCATTTCTTTCGAGTGGTACTTGTGATTAGGGGTGTTAAAGTCAATCCGAAAATTGATCGAACGAACCGAACTGATCCGCAAAACCCCGTATTGAAAGAAAATCAAAACCAAAAACAAGAAAACCGAACCAAAACCAAAAAGTTTGATTTGAGTTTGGGGCAAGCTAGTATAAAACTGAACTAAACCAAATTATGTATATATAAAAAAAATTAATATATACTCTAAAGACATACGTTAAATATATTATTATACAAAAAAGATGACTTTTTTATAAGAATATATTTCTTATTAATTGCATATTATGATAATCTTAAAAAACATAGTCATTAACATGTGCCTTTATTATTTAATTAGTTATGTTGACTTGAAAGTCATTAATCTTGTTTTGATAATAACAATAAACTTAATCTTGTGTAATTTAACTTAGTTGATGTTTTAAGTTATAGCCGCAACAATATTGATCACACGTGGACTTTACCGAATAGCCGGAATCAAGATCATTCTTCTACTAAGAATTGCCTTCAAAGTTTTACATCTCACAACTCTTATCAATACACCTCAATGAGAATTGTTAAGTACTATTAGCCAAGGAAGAAAAGAAACGAAGAATCAAACAAAGCCATCGAAGACTCGTTATTTCAAATATGAGTGAGTGCTTTAGTTTCCTTGTAAAGATTCTTATTTGATCATCATAGCTCATACAATATTCCTATATTATAAGATTGATCAAATCAAAAGTTGAATCTAGTTTTATCGTTGAAAACGTATTTTTTACCGAAAACTTGTTATATTGAAAAATTCACTATAAAATTAGATGAATGAACTTTGTTGCTAAAACATTGTTAGAAGTCTTAGAAAACCGTTTTTAAACATCCCCTATCCTCAAAATTGATTTTGGAGTTCATTTGCACAAATATGAAAATTGGGATTTTTGGTCTAACTGGCAGCAGACCAGTGGAGACCATCAGTCGACTGATGAGCTTTGCTCAGTCGACTGATGGTCCAGAAACTAGCCGTTGGATTTCAGATTTTTTACCATTTTTGGTACCAAACATCTACCAACTCCCTCCAAACGGCCATATGCTTTCCTAGACTATATATACACCATCTAAGACTCATTTAAACTTACTTGAATCATTCCTACACTATTCTCTTCATCTACATTCATTCTTAAAGATTCAAGAACATTTCTTTTGATCAATCATTCTTATTTTGAGCTATATTCTATTGATCAAAGTTGATATCTCTTAGTGTGAGCTTAAGTTGTAATCTTCATACACTATAGAGCTATTGTACATTGGTGTTAGTCACCAAATCATTTCTTTCAAACATTAAGAGAGGTTTATCTCTTAAGATAGCAAGAGAGTTTTCTTGTGTGAGTATTGAGAGAATTTCAATACTTGTAAGAGTGTGTGAGAAAGATACACTTGTAGATGTTTGATCTTCACCCGGAAGGAGATCGCTAGTAGTGGAATTTCTCGGGGTACTAACCGAGCGCGGAGTAGGGGCTAACAAGCCGAACCGTGTGGACAAAAAGTCTTTGACTTTGATCGGTTCAATCTTTCTATCTCTTTATCTCTTATATTGTGTTATTTGTTTCTTGTGATTGGATTTATCTTTGTTTATTGGTTGGTTGATTGATATAGACATCAAACATTTTTAAATTGATTTTAAAAATCCCATTAAGATTTAAAAACCCTATTCACCCCCCCTCTAGGGTATTTTCCGACCTACAAGTTACACAATACTAAGAATTTTTTATCACATACATGATAGAAAGACAATTCATCATTTTAGTTAATGTATTTCATTCTTATAAATGTACAAATAAAATTGTAATTAAATAGAAAACATAGTATTTATATGTTGCTTCTTGTTTCTAAAATATCATGATTTTAATTTGAATATGAATCATTTTTACATTACTATTAGTATTACATTTTTATGTTAAATTGATTTAAAAAAAAATATGTCAAAACCGAATAAAATCTAACCGAAACAGAACCGAAAAGTTTAATTCGAATTTGAGTTTTAAAAATTTAGAAACCGAAACCAAATTTTTTTATTTGGTTTGGATTTGAGTTACCTTACTTTCTACCCAACCGAAACCAAAAACACCGCTCACTCGGCAAAGATTTATTTGAATTGTCATTCTACCCTGAAACATAGTCCAGCTTTTCATCTAACCATTTCCAAGAAGGCACAATTACAGAATTTTGACAAACTACCAGACCAATTGGAATGGAGGAAAGGAGAAGCTTTGTGCGGAGGAGATGGAGGAGTCACGACGGCCAGAGACCTCTGGAGCTTGGAGCTTGGAGCACGGCGACGGAGGGAGTTGGGTTTTTGGGATTGTTGTTTAATTAACTAATGTTAATTAATTTTATTCAGTGGGATTGTTGTTATAGGGTGTAAGTGACAATAAAATAGTTCTTTTGGGTGTTTGTGATAAATTTGTAGGGTGTCGTTATGACCACCCTTGTTAAATTACATACAGTCAAATTGTATTGAATAACAAACAAGAGTATTCTGATCCCTTTGCCTTTCGTTTGGCTGACGAAAAAATTGAAGGAAAAATAAGAAATGCGTAGATATGTATTGTTTGTTAATTCGAGGTCCAAATGCCTGATTAGTGCTTAACTTGTGGTAAAATGTCCGATTCATTTACCTTCTGTTTGGTTGTCGAGAAAATTGAAGGAAAATTAATGAAATGAAGTTTCGGAATCTCTAAATGAATGGATGGTTAACTATATATATATAAGCAATTTCGGCTTCCTGAAAAATATAATGATGAACGAAAAGTATCGATGAGTTAGGGTATTATATATACTCATCTGAGTGATGCTTTAGCTTTTGCAGGTCTGAAATTATCAAATTGATTGTTCACTGATAATTCTCGGTTGAAATATGAGTTCTAATGGCTTTATGTGCTAGAAAATTGAGTCTAAATTTTTTTTTCCCAATGCATTTTGATAAGTTTCTTCTTCGTTGTAACTGCGGAAGCAATGGCAAGCTTAGTTCTGCTAGTCCTGCTTATGCGGAGATTGTTGTAATAAGTCGTGGTGAGACAGAGTGGAATGCCGATGGCAGAATTCAGGTCCGTTTTAGCTTTAAGTGAAGTATACATATTTGTCTTAGCTTAAAATTTTAAATTACAGCTTGGTATCTGTCGATTGTTGGATTTCCTCAAGTATTGGATACTAATTTTAACCGGAATTGAAATTAGCGTTGATGATCAAGAAATCTGTAAGATATTAGCTTATGGAGTACAAGTCTTGCCCATCAAGTTGATTCCTATCCTTTCCATTTGCATTCGCATTCTGAGAGGGATGATAGTTATTTCTGTAGAGATCTGTTGGTTTCATATTTTGTAATGTAATGAAGTTAAGTGGTCTATGTTTTCCAATTCCTCAGCTTCATTAATTCATTAAGTCCTTAAGCTGCAGAATTTTACTGCGCTTGATCAGGGAAAAATTGCAAATAGATTTATTGTCATAGAAACACAGAAAATGAAAATAAATAGTTGAGATCTATTGAACTCAATTACATGGTTCATCATCATGTCTAAATATAGTTTTCAGGTGGGACTAGCTACTTGGTGCTTGCCGGAGTTTCCTTTCTTCCGATAGGAGCTTGGCAAAGCGTGTTAGTGCTTCAGCGTTAGTACCCTCTCCTTCAACTGCCTCAAACATGCCTGTCTCCAAATTCACCCTCGACACGCTCTTCTCTAACAATTTGTTGCCAATTTCCACAAGTGCGTTCAAATTTTCTGTTGTTGCAACATCCACTGATGAAGCATCCCCAGTTAATCCATCTTCCTGTTCATCCACCACCAAAAAAATAATAATTTATCAACAACTTGTTGTCCTAGACCATTTAAAAAGATTGTCATATAATAACAATTAATAGTGTAATGTTGCATATATGATATACCGACTTGAATAACCAAATTAATAGTCAAATCATCTGTTAGTACATCAGTGTCACGATCCTGTGCACTGACGTATTATTTAGAATGTTAAGTTGGCAATCATGCTCTAAAGCGAACAATACCCTCATGTGGACTAGCCCTATAGCAATGAAATTTATTTGCTAAAAAGCATGTTCCTCTCATGGACTAGTCTTTTTTATTTAAGTTGGTACATGTATCATTACTGCAACAATTATTACCTGAATACGGAGATAATTCTTCTCAGATCGGAGAGATTGAAAGAGGGTGGAGACGTGGATATCAACCATATCAGCACTATCTTCACTAAAAACCTCAATTATAGGTTTCGAGCCGTAGTTATAAACCCAACCGATCAAACCCCACTTGGAAGCCATGACTGCATTGTACTTCCCTTCATGCTTGGCTACGCCAGTGCCTAGTGATAGTACTAGCATCCTTGTGCAGTCCATGGGATCTATTTGTACAAATTGAACGTTGCCCGTCAACACTTCCTTTGTTATATGGGTTAGGGCCATTTGAGTCTGGAATATTTAATCAACGTACGTTCAGAATTCAGAGCTCGATATTCAGTGTCCAGCATGAAGCTAAAAAGTAAAATGCCCCCTTAGTTTCTTAATCTTTTGAAAATGCCAACATGGTTTTTACATCTTAAATTGGATTCAGATTGAACTTTTAAAGGTGAAACTAAACATCATCTTAGTTAATATTGTTCAAATTTAATTTATATTTCAGCTATACTTACAGGATTGTTTGCTGCAACCGCACCATCAATAAGATCAAAACTACGTGCATTTCCATTAGCATCCTTAGTCTCAAAGTAGTGTCCTGGCAAGTATGTCGGTGCTGCAGAGGTACTAAGGCAAATATCCAATAGCAAAGCGTCCTTCAAAACATCAACTTTTGCCTGTTCAAATGAATCAAATCAAACCATACAGTAAGACTATTTGTAGACTCTGTGATAAAATACATATTTCAGTTATTATGAAAGGATCATACATTGTCAGTCGAAAAGATCACGGGTTGAAGGCGCTTGATATCAAAAGCAGGTATAATCACATCCGCAATAGTCTGTTTCATACTAAGGTCACCTAATAGCTCCTTTACTAATGAACGAAGGTACACTCCACCGTACATTGGCCCCTTAATAGCACCAAACAAATTTCTCACCGAATGAATGAATTTGTTGCGACTAAGAAAAAGAAACAATGTTTCGTTAGTAAGCCATCAGTCAGTAAAATTGGGCTACTCTTACTCTTGATATGTCACTGAAAAATTATTTTGGATTGCACAATCTGATATATTAATATAGTTCAACAAATTAATACCTTTTTCGAGGGAAGATCTTAGGGGCATGTTCTAGGTAGAAATTATTGATGTCCTTGGCAGCATAGATAGGGCGGTTGTCCTTATTAGGAGCAGTTAGCATTACGGTTACCAATCCACCTGTGCTTGTTCCTGCAACGACGTCGAAATAATCCGCAATTCTCGTATCTGCTCCATCCAATTGCTATTGCACCAACACAGTGGCATTAAGGAAATTAAAATAACACTGATACACGTACTATCTTAAACAACTCAAATAACTTAAATTATACCAGCCTAATAAAATCATATGAGCATTAGAAAATGTACAAGTCAGTGTTTTAAGTGGACTCCGCACGCTGATCAAATATGTTCTGTTCAGAGCATGTACCTGAAGTTTGGATTCGAGAAAGGCAAGAATGGTGCCAGGGATGATGCCTCTAATGCCACCCCCATCTATACTTAGCACAGTCACCATTTTCCCTCTTATTGAACCCTTAGCAGCCATTAAAGGGTGTAGAAGTTGAAAGGTTGTTAGCAAATGGCAAGCAAGTGCAAAGAATAGAGTTGTCTTTGTTGGTCAAACTTATCTGCACCAAACGGTGCGATAATTGACAATAAAACAAAACAAAGGAAGTCTAGCCAACAACCCAAGACAGTGCATCCTTTGTTGAAAAAGAAGGAAAGCCAATTAAGAATTAGTTGGTAAAACTTGTAGAAGAGGGGAGTTTTTCATCTATAAATAGAGCAACAAATATGTACTTTATCATCAATCCAAGTGAGAGAAAAGCTTAGAGAAAAAGCTTAGTGTGAGAAAATTGAGAGCAATTTTCTTGGGTGTAATTGGGTTGTGAGTTGTGAGTGTTGTAAACACTTTGTATAATTTCTCCCTTTTAGTAAAAAGATCTGCAGCAAGTCCGGAGACGTAGGCAAAATTGGCCGAACTCCGTTATCAAATTTGTGTGTTATTTTGTCTATTTTTTGCTTTCTCATAAATCTGGCTTATTGGGAATTTGCGTAATTTCTTAACAATTGGTATAAGAGGATTTTGTGGTGATTTCGGTCAATTTTCTGTAAGGTTACTGTTCACGTGAATAGTGAATTTTGTGAATAGTAAAATTTTGTCGGCGAAGTGATTTCTGTCAATTTTCTACAAGGTCACTGTTCACGTGAATAATGAATTTCGTGAATAGTAAAATTTTGTCGGCGATATCGGTTTGTCGACGGAGGTGTTCTAATACACGGTGGTTCGCATGAATAGTCAGAAACGATCCGGAAGAAGTCAGATTTGAGTGGGAGCGATGGCCGCAGATGAAGGGAAGGTGAAACTCGAGAAATTCGATGGCACGGATTTTGGATTTTGGAAAATGCAGATTAAGGGTTTGTTTAATTTTGATAAAAAAATAATTTATGTTTTCTATCAAATTTAGAAATTAAGTGGGGATGAGTTGAATATTTATGTTGTGTAATCAAGAACACCCTAAAGTTTTAGTCAAAGTAAAAACTAAAAGATACAACTTTTATTTAAGAAAAACAAAATAAACTTAGGCTTAATTTAAAAGGGAAAAAAAAAAGTTGCGAAAATATATGTTACTGTCGAGTTCTTGAGCTAAGCCTTAAATGCATTTCCACACATAAATGAAAAACTCCAACTACGCCAAAGAACTTCTAAAAAGTGCCCCGCTCGATTCATGTCAGAATAAATTTTGTTTGATTTAGAACCCATGTGGCCATGTTTATCATCCTCTAGTTACGTTGCTATCAGTCCGGAAAATTTTGGTCATTATTAAGGGTGTGCCTTTAAAGCATTCATAGAATTTAGGTAAAATTTATATATCCATAAATTTATAAATTTGGCATTAAGTTCTTGAACGGTTACGCTGAATATAACATAAAAATAGTCATACAGTTGTGCTAAACCCGTATGAATTTTTAGTTTAAAAAAACATTTAAAAAGCATCATACGAGTGAGACACACTCGTATGATAGTGATGGAAATCAAGCATGCATACAGTTCTGCCTCAATTGTATGAGTTTTCCTATTTTTTTTTTTTTTAACTCTTTCTCAAGAATTTTTTAGCATAAAAAAAGAGAGTAAGAAAGCCCTATACAACCATATCAAGCATTAATTTTTTATTTTTTTTATACGAGTGAAGGACACTCATATAGCTTATACGAGTAAGGCACAACCGTATAAGTAAAATTTAGGTATATAATAAGTTTGCTTTCTCACTATTATAAGAAATTAAATTTATACTCTAAGTTTTGTACGTTATCTTTCACCGTACACACGTTAGATGGCTTATTACAAAATATCCCTAACTTAATGTAATTTTTTTTGTCTTTTACTAGGTATGCATAGAGTGTACCGGAAAGCTAGTAGTTATAATTGCACATGAGGATATAACTATTTAAATAAGGAAGACTTTAGAGTTGACTAAGACTTCAACTTCTATGATACTAACGAGGAAAAGATATATAATTTGACCGAATCCAATGGGAAATGAACCAATTTTCTATATCTAATTATTCTTCAAGACCCACCTGGAAAACAAAAATGAAAAGAATATCAAATTTACAAAAAAGAAAGTTCTAATAAGCCACCCATGAAAATGTAGTTTTATTGTAAGGAAATATGAAAACCACGTGGTCCGCCCCTCAATGCAATTGTAGATGTGGGCTAGCAAATTTGGATTTGACTCATTTTTATTATTCTTTCGGTCTAATTTTATCTAATGAGGTTATTTTAAGAATTAAATTGATTATTTTTTTTATTAAACTTGGTAGAGATGATCTTTGTAATAAGTAGATCATCTTCACAAAATTTCATTAAAAATTTAAATTGAAAGTGGCTGTAGTAATATTTTGATACATATGTTCATTTTCGGTCATTAAAACTTTAGATGATCATGTAACTCACTTCTAGATTGAATTTTATGATGAAATTTTGTAGAATTGATCTACTCGCCATAGATATCATCTCCACTAAGTTTCATGAAAAAATTCTTTTATTTTGCCCTCGAACTATATCCCATTGGACCAAGTTAGACTAAAGCATAATGGAGAGGAGCCAAATCCAACAAACTTAATCAATGGTCAATAATACAATTTATTTACGATTGTAAAATTTTGATACATTGATTATGTCTGAAAAAAATAAATGGAATTATCAATTTGAAATATCATGAAAACTAAAGTGAGACTATCAAATTGGAGACAAATTAAATAAAGTATTATAAGTTCATAAAGTTTCAACTTGTGATTAACTCGGTTAGAGTTCATTCAAGCAGACACTCATAAGATAAATCAAACTTGAACATAAACACAAGTTCATTAATTTATGAAGCTCGACTCAATGCGTTCACAAATATTTCAAATATGTGTAAAGAAATCAACCTACTATATTATATATTGATATATATATATATATATCAAATTATGGTTGAAATTAATATTTTAAATTTTAAAATATATATTTAATTAACTGGGTCCGTGTTTTCACCTCCCCGTCCCCGAATACATGTCAAGAAGAATATAATCTCCATACCCTCCTCTGTTGAACTGATTCTTTGCAGAGATTTGGACTAGTGGAGAATTCTTTTATCCCTATCTCCCATGAATCCTTTTTTTTTTCCTCTGTCTCGGATTTGTTCAAGTATTTTACATTTTTACATAGATATGGTAATACTTTAAAAAGCACATTTGTATCTTACACACTAAATATAATCAACTTAATATTGGCTTAACTCATATATATTTGAATGCACGAAAAATTTTGAAAGACACAGTATCAATTAAATCTGGATGATAAATTTCTAACTATACAGTGAATTATTTCACAACAATCTTGTTGTGATCATGTTTCAGTGTGCCGTGTATGTTTATTCTAGTAATCAAAATTATTTGTGTTTGTTTGAGAAATATGTTGACCTAGAAGGCCATTAATCTTGTTTTAATAATAGCAATAAGTTAATCTTGTGTTATTTAACTTGTTTGCTCAAAATGATTATAGCCCTAGCATTAAATACAATTACTTTCGATCATGATGAACTTCGAACCGAAACCGGCAATTCGTGTCAAGATCAAAATTCACCATAAGCACACAACTCACAAGAAAATTCCTCACATGACTTTTATGATCTACAATATCCACATTCAAGATAAGATCAAGATCAAAAGAACAAGTGAAGAAACGAAGAAACAAATCAAGCATTTTAAAGACTCGAAAAATACGCAAATTGAGTAAGTGCTTAGAATTTTTGTAAAAGTTTTTCTTTGATCATTTTATATAGCTCAATCAAATGATTTAATCATGAAAAGATTCACTACACCAATATGTCCCTTGGGCGACGTAAGCAATAGCCTACGTCGCCTAAGAATAACTTAGGCGACGTAATAATACTTACGTTGCCCAAGAAATGATAAGGTGACGTATGATATACTTACGTTGCCCCAGAATTTCTTAGGTGACGTAGGATATACATACGTCGCCTAAGAAATTCTTAGGCGACGTAATAATACTTACGTTGCCCTATAAATTTCTTGGGCGACGTAGGCATATCATCCGTCGCTCTATAAAATCTTAGGCGACGTGGGTATCTATTCCGTCGCCCTATAAATTTTCTTAGGCGACGTACGTATATTATCTTAGGCGACGCGGTTTAAGCGACGTATCTTAGGCGACGTAGCCTACATCGCCTAAGAAGTGGGCGACGTATTTGTGTACTCTGTATGTCGCCTAAGTGACCTTTAGAGGTACGTGTTTTTATAGGGTACTATTTTCCAACCCCGTGTGATGCACGGGCACCGTAAAACTATCATATTAATATTTTATGCAATATTTCGGGTGAATTTTGTTTAATAAGGAATTACTTATATATGTTTTCGTGCAGTAAAAATGATAAGTTTATGCTTGATTTGTTAGAAACTCCATCTAAGAAAACTCATGCAAAAGAGAAATTAATAATTAAAATATTGCACTACTTTTTAGTGTGCAATTAGTTTAGATAAAATATAGAAACAATATAATACTAAATTAAAATATTTTCATTTGGTTTAGATAAAATATTTTGTTTAAGTAACTGACCACATGTAAGAATTGATAATTGATTGGAGCAATATATAGCTAATAATGAGATAGTAAGTGGAGAGGACTTATAAAGTTAATGCAAATAATGAATTATATATGAAGAGAGTGATTAAAGGCTTGTTTGATTTTTAGGTACTCTATCTCTTATTAATATTAATTTTTTACTAATTTTTGTGTTTATATAGATATTGTGTTTAATTATGTATTTGATTCAATTATGAAAACAAAATTCGTAATGAATATTTTTAAAAATATATGATATTAACTAAATTTAAAAGTAGTTATACCACGACATGCTAACTTTTCACCAATGAGCAATTGGAAAAAATAATTATAGCAATCTTATATCAAGATCAGAGAGAGATGACTACAACTGATGTTGTATTGTTATTATTTGTAATTCAATCGATCGGTTTCGCTATCGTTGTAGACATTATTAATTAGCAGAATTAATTGTTTCAAACGTTATTAATTAAGTTAAATGATTATTGTAAAATAGTTAATTCTTTTATAATAATCAAGTTCTTGAACAAGATTCCGGGTTTAGTCAATCCTCTTGAGGAATGGACCATCACTTCTCCACTACTAATTGAGTGGACCATCTATTGGTACCGGTTCAGCCCATGAAATAGACAGCTCCTCACAAAACCGAATCCCATAGTTGGATAAGTCATTTATCCAACCAATGTGGTTGAATAGAGTTTCCCCTTATATGAAATTTGAACACACACGTGAAATGATTAAATTTATAATTTTTTTAGTTTATTTTATAGTTTTAAAGGCTTCTAGTGTCATTTAATCAAAGCAGAACTCACTATATAAAAATAAGTGATAAACACATGCTTAACTTCAATGAAATAATTCTTTATTTTGAGGAATTATACAAGTTACATATTTTAGAAACTCCATTAAATTTTATGCTTAGCAATAAGAGGCCAATGAAAAAACTCAATGAACTCAATTAGATTTTTATTTTTTATCACCGAAAATTATTTTTCTGTAAAAAAAAATTAAAAAGTAAAAAATTATTTTAACAAATAAATAATAAATGACTAAATTGATTAATTCTTTTATATAAATATAAAAAATAAAAAAAATAAATTTTATTTTAAAAACTAAAAACTAAAAACTCTTAGGCGACATATTAATATATATATGTCTCCTAAGTGTTACTCTTAAGCGACATATATAAATTAGTATGTCTCCTTAGATTTTTAAAAAAAAAATTTGAATTTTCCACGAAAAATAAGAGAGGCAAAAAAATTTATCTGAAAAAAAGAGAGGCAAAAATCGAAATTTTTCCTTTTTCTTTTTCCTTCCGATTAGTTTCCCTCGTTTATTAAAGTGATTTTTAAAAGAAAAGTGTTAAGTTGAATTGATGCTTGTGCCTTGGTCCACGTGAAGTATGTTTTCTTATGTGTTTAGTTGTGTCCAAGTGTTTTGTTTATCTGTTTTATTATTATAAGACTTGTTTTTTGGTTAAAGTAATATATATATATATATATATATAATTTCTTCTTTTCCTCTTTGATTGAGCACAGTTGGATGAGATTAGATGAGGCCATCTATTGCATATATATATATCTTTCTTTCTTTTGCCCTAGTCTTCAGACCCACAGCAGCCGCACAATACACAAACACACGAGCTTAAGCTTTCCATATATCTCTTTCTCGTTTCTCTCTCTAGGATTTGTGAAGAACAAAAGTTCTTAAACTTGATTTGTATTTTTTATCTAGAGATTAGAGTTGTAATTTTGAATATTCATCTCTTTCTTGAGAGAGTGATTTTTGTGAGATTTTTGAATCGATCTTGTTAAATTTTTGTTGATCTCGGATTAGTAGTTTGGGGTTTTTGATATTCCTATTAGATCCTACATACAAATATAAGGTCTCAAGGCAAAGAAATTCCCCAACCCAAAGTAAGTGACTAATTTATTTTTTATCGGTACCACAAGGCTTTAATGTTATTGATTGTATATGATTCTATTATACGCCCGTCCAACTCTCTAAGTTCCCCATTATCTTTTGTAATTTTCCATCTTATATTTTGTTGAACTCTAACATTATTTTGTTATCTTGTGAATACCAAGGTCTACAATGGAGTCGAAGATTTTGGTAGTTACAACTTTGAAAGGTGGAAAGAATATTTGAAAGATGGTCAAAGTAGTCTATTGTATTTTCAGGCTTTGTAATCAAACATTAGTTTTGTATAAGATCTTTCTATGTTGGCAACTTAGTATTATACTTGTAAAAGTGTACTTTGATTTGAATGTGGAATAATGATCAATTTTTGATTGAATGTTTTTTCTTTTCAATTTGATGGAATTGTTTTGATTTGTTGCATATAAAATTTAGACTGAGCGTGAAAAAGAATAGGTTGAAAAAAGCCAAAAATGCGGCCGGAACATAATTGGAATAGGTTGAAAAGGCCAAAATTGTGGCTGGAACAAAAAAAAAGGCAAGAAATTCACATTTACAAATTGGCATGGTTTTGGCAGGGCTACAAACCATTCCAAATCTGTGACAAAAATAAACTACAAATTAATTAAAAAATGACACGTGTACAAATAAAAAAGGGCACGTGGCAGATGACTTGGAGATTGGGTAAAAGACCGTTCCAAAACCGTTCCAGATTCGTTTTGGCACGGTTTTGAAGCGTGCCTGTTTGGCATTTCTGGTGTAGTGCTCAGACACTTGGGCGACGTATGCATTTACTTAGGTTGCCATACGTATTTACTTGGGCGACGTAGTTATTTAGTTAAGTCACCTAATGTTATTACTTGGGCGACGTAGGTATTTACCTACGTCCCCTAAGGTACTTACTTGAGCGACGTAAGTATTTAACTACGTTCCCTAAGATCTTACTTGGGCGACGTAGGTATTTAACTACGTCCTCTAAGGTATTTTACTTGAGCGACATATACATTTACCTACGTCGCCTGAGGTATTTCTTACGCGACGTAGTTATTTTACTACGTCGCCTATTATCTTAGGCGACGCGGTTTAAGCGACGTATCTTAGGCGACATAGCCTACGTCGCCTAAGAAGTGGGCGACGTATTTGTGTGCTTGGGCGACATACAGAGTACGTCGCCTAAGTGACCTTTAGATGTAGTGATTGCTCGATGCTAGTTTTTACAAAATCCTCTTTGAAAAAGTTCTTTATCGAAAACTAGTCATCTTGAAAAATTCATAATAAATTCATATGAATGAATTTTGACTTAAAAATAAATTTGAGAGTCTTAGAAACTTAATTTAAACACTCCCCGAGCATTAAATTGATTTTGTAGCTAAAATGCAAAAGTCTAAAAAAAAGAGTTTTTGGCTGGCAGGGCAGTGCCCATAAGTCAATTGACGGGCTGAGGCTCAGTAGACTGATGGCTCAGAAATTAGCTATTGGAGATCTGATTTTTTGCCATTTTTGGCACCAAACCTTCACCCACTCTTTCCAAACAGCCATATGTTGTCTTAGACTATATATACACTATCCAAGACACATTTTAATCTCTCTTAAATCATTCTACACTTTATTCTTCATCTATATCTATTATTCTTAGATTCAAGAAATCATTTCGATCAGTCATTTATTTGAGCTATTATTCCTGATCAAACTTAATAACTTAGTGTGAACTTCATTTCATATCTTGTAAACACTTGAGAGTTATTGTATTGGTGTGTATCACCACAAACAAATTATTTTTCATTTCTAAAGATAGTTTGTCTTTTTGTAAAGCAAGGGATTCTATCTTGTGAAGTGTGGTGAGGATAGCTACATAGTGAGTGTTGTGTGTATAACAACATTTGTGTCGATGCTTGATCTTCACCTGAAGAAGATTGATAGTAAAGATTCTCGAGGGCACCATTCGGGCACGGACGTATGGTCTAACAAACTGAATTGCTTGAACAAAAAGTCTTAGGCTTACAGTTTCATCTTTCTATACTATATCTATCATTTATTGTGATTGCTTAATATTGATTTACTCTTTTCTTGATTATTCTTATCAATATTTTCATTAGACATATTTATTTAAATTTATTTCTTAATTCTGAATTTATTTCGATAAACCCTATTCACCGCTCTCTATGGTTGATTTTCGACCAACAATTGGTATCAGAGGCTGGACTCTAACTTAGATTTAACAATCTTAAAGTAAGATCATGTCTATTTATCAAGGAACTGACCTTAACGAAGGTGCTTCCATCACTAGGCCACCATTATTTAATGGCAAGAATTATAGTTATTAAAAAAATCGCATGTGCACATTTCTACAAGCCAGTGATTTTGAACAATGGAGAGTTACACTTGTTGGATCCTATGAGATTACTAAAATAGATGAGAAGGAAAACATAATTCCCAAATTAATCTCCGAATATGATGAGAATGACATTAAGAAAATCCAAGAAAATACAATTTAATGCTAAAGCTTAAAATTCTTTATACTGTGCTTTAAGTATGGATGAATACAACAACAAAATCTCTAGTTGCAAAACCGCCAAATAGAATTGAGATAAACTTGAGGTTGATCATGAGGGAACTTCTCAAGTTAAGGATGACAACATTGATATGCTTGTTCATGATTATGAATTATTCAAAATGGAGCCTAATGAATCTCTAGCCTTTATGTGTAGTAGATTATCCATTATTACTAATGCTTTGGATCTTATTAGCAAGGTTTATTCTAATAAAGATAAAATTCGAAAGATTCTTAGGACTCTTCCCAAGAAATGGAGACCAAAGGTGACGGCCATTCAAAAGGCCAAGAATCTTAAGACTCTTAGCATGGACAAACTCTTGAATTCTCTCAAAACCCATGAGAAAGAGTTGGAAAGAGAAGAAGAGGTTGATACAAAAGCAAAGAAGACTCTAGCTCTCAAAGCAAGTCACCATGAAGACAATGAGGATTCAATGGGAGGAGATGAAGATATGGCACTTCTATCTAGGAAACTCATAAAATTCCTAGCTAAGAAGAAGAACCTTCAAGGAAGGCAAAGCAAGAATGGGTCATCATTAAGAAGAAACAATGATAGAAACTTTCAACCTAGAAAAGATGACGATGAAGTTAAAAAATGCTATCATTGCCATGAACCTAGTCATATCAAGCCAAACTGTCCACTTAGAAAGAATGAGAAAATGGACAAACAAGATGAAGTGTTCAAGCAAGTGAAACATGCCCTTAAAGGAACATGGAGTGATTCCAATGATGGAGATTTCGATGCCAATTCTAGCGATGAGAAAACGGCAAATCTTTGCCTTATGGTAAAAGATAATGAAGTGGATTCTAATTATGACTCCTTTAGTGATAATGATGCCTCTATTGATAATAATGTACAAGATGAAAATGATTAAGATGAATTATTTGAGATGTTTGAGGAATTGCATAATAAATTTGAAAATCTTTCTAAGAAGTATGCAAGTCTCAAAAAGGACAACTTAACAATTTTTAGCAAGTGAGAAATTCTTGAAAAGGAAAATGCCATTTTGAAAAATGAAATCAAAACTTTAAACAAGGGAAAGGGAAAAGAAATTCCAAACACACTTGAGACGCCCTGAATCCCGTTCTGAGATTTTTGCCTCAGGGACCTGGTTAATTACGGATGTCGTGCGCAACGGTGGGTTTAAATACGTAAAATCACAACTTTTTAAAACTTTTCTTAAATAAAATATAATATTTAAAAAGTCCTATTTTATTAAATCTCGGCATGTGGAGTTCATTTCATTAACAAACCACCATGTAAAGTTTAAAACAGATTTGATATAAATAATGACATTCCAACCATAATTTCAAATCCACTCCACATATAAAAATCATTTATACAAGTTTGGAAACAACGTCCATAACCCAAAATAGTTTTAGAGTCCATACATAAATATAAAAAGTTTAACATATCAAAATATTATACAACATGGTCCTTAGTCTAAGGAACAGGAGGTTCTTTGGACATCAGAGGCTTCTAGATGATACACATGCTCCACCCCGAAGCCTATCCTACAAAACTGTTAGAAAATGGGATGAGCCAAATCCGAGCTCAGTGGAAACTATATATGTTTGATAAATGAAAGTACACATTACAAACAAACAGGCGTGCATCTTTATATAGAAAGTAAATACTTTCTTTAATGCAATACTTGGAAATCGTGCAATGCAATGCAATCATACACGAGTGTATGCGAACCCCACTAGAATTCCTATCCTAGCCACCTTAAGGTATCTACCCGACTACCCGATCTCTCCTCTAACCATTCCATAAGATAAACCTCTAAGAAATTTTCACATCTCGAGGACATCACTAGTCTAAAGCCACCTCGTATCAAACTCTAGCTTTCTAAGGTTCGACATGTTACGAATTATCCACTCTCAAGTGTAACTCCACGCTCTTCTATGCTATCTATCTTTATTCCGTAAGTCGTAACTATTAGCCAAGTATTTATTGTTCCCCCCCCCCTTAATTATAATGTGTTATGGATTCCATGCTTGGCCTTCTAGAAGGCTCTATTGTTAGCTTATCCTCTTAGCGCGTCACACCACGATATTCTCCTATCTAGCTATTACATTAGCTATAATTTCTACTTCAATTATTAGTGCTTTAGGTTCATTATGATCTGGCTATCAAGTCTCGTGAACCACATGTACTCTCACGCCCGTATTCCTTACCTAAGGGCCATTGATCATTATAGATTTACACTTTGTTCATTAGTACATTATGAAAGGCCATCATTTTTCTAAATATGTTATGTCTCGTTTGCCTAATGTTCGTGACGTTCTTACCAAGCGCACAACTCTTTCAAAGCAATATATATATCTACAACACCATACGAGATATGATACTATACAATAATAATAATAACATCAATAATAATAATAATAACACACATCACATCACATCACACCAGTCTGTATCATATCTCTTGTATAATCCTCAGTTTTACCTCGCAGTCTGACCAGGCCCAGAACAACGAATCCAGCGAGTCCCAAATAGATCCAAGGCTCTTATCCATGTCTCCTTCATGTGGGATGGTGGCTCAAGGACTTGGTCTTCTCAGTAAGTCATTCAGAGATAACCTTAAAGACATTTTTCTGGGAATAACATTATGAATAGTTAACAAGAAAAACATCCAGACAGGCCTCTATGACACCCGAGATAAACGACACCAGAAAACACCCTAGCAGGGTGATGTCCATTAGTACCCTAACTACTTCCTGGGGACTCACTATTGGGTAAGTAGTGGCACACAGAACCTGCTCCGCTTGACGAAAAAACTCATCTAACCCAAAATATATAGTCATATGGGAAAGCAAAATACCAAGAGTGGGCTCTTCTTTGTGGGCAACCACAACCACAGGCGGAGTCACCTACTTCATCTTTTTGTGCACAGTTTAGGGATTTTCACCCATGGGTTGCAATAGGCTGCCGATTTTTGGGTTGTTAGAGTGATATACTAAAAGCCATAATTTTCTTGTTGGTTTGGATATATTATAAACTTGGTTTTATTCTTTTAATGAGAATCTTTATGGGCAATGATTGTATTATATTATTTATTTAAATATTGTGCATGTGTGTCTTTTATTCCATATAGTAAATAATTTGGTGTGTATAATATAACTTACACACAGAAGATCATATCATCGATTTTTGTGGAATATAAGTTTTTAATGGTTCACAGTCTTAGATGGAATTGGACACCCATCGGTAGGATTGTAGCACAAGTTTTAGTAGTTTATCTTAATTACGGAAAATGGTATAGTTTTAACTCGTTGTGCTAGTACACTTTGTGTGTATTGAATAGGACCATTTTGGATTAATTGTTTTTATACTGACTATATAAAACAATTTAAAATCTCATGGTTATTATGATTACTTATACTCTTAATCTTGAAATAATTAATAGACATATATGTGTAGTGTTTGTTGTTTTGACTCATTAAGAGTGAAATTCATTTATGGATCAATAATCTTTGTGAATTAGATGACAACACTATATGTATAATGAATATTAATTATTGACGAAATCCACGTCCCGATATAGGAATTGATGATAGCCCCTCGAGAAGCTTATAAGTTTTGATCGTGTCAAACCCTGCAGGTGGATTATGTTAATCCGACATGTCAAATAAGTTAAGTGGTAGGCTCAAGAATTAAGAATTCATTTAAATATAATTGTCAGTAATTTAATTTAAATGACGGTTATCTGTAATCTTTACATGGAGAGAATAATAAGTATTTAATAACAAGGAGCTCGAAATTAAATTTTGAGATAAAGACGAGAGTGCAATTATAATTCTTTAGTGGTGTGAATTATAATTTATGGAAGGAACTAATTCATAGTGGAATTGTGATTTCAACTTTTCATAGGAAGCCCAAACTTATTTCTCCTTAAGTTCCTTATTATAGCCTTATATATACGCCGGTCTTGTCTCTTCTTATTATAACAATAATTCTCATGAGTTAGGATTTGTTCTATTGAGATAGGATAAAATTTTGGTTATACCGTATCTCACACTCGGTGCAAGGTTTGATGGCAGAAGGAATACGATAGAAGATCTTTAGGTTTTCGGCACAACAGTCGTAAATCAATTGTAACTTTTGATGGCACCGTTGGATCGGGCTGATTTTTGGATATGTCGTTCGGAACGCAAAGTTTGTATCATTACGTAAAAAATCAGGATGATCAGAAGTTGTTTCGATGGCGAAAACAATCAATTTTTGCAGCCTAACAAGAATTGAAAAATCTGACCAAATCGCAATCTGATGCTTTCAAAACCTAATCTCCTCATATAGATCCTCTACATGATCCACAAAAGTGAAATCCCTTTATTCTTATAGGGTTTTAGCAAAAGTATTTTGTTCAATATATACGCAATATCAAACGATCCTGTATTTATGTCTCCATCAATTGGTATCAGAGCAATTGATTTTCTTTGATACTGCGTACGGATTGAATTAGCCATGTTGTCCAGTAAAATCTATTCATGCATGTTATTGTTGGATAGAACGTAGAACTTGCTAACCCTTATTTTACAGTGTTCTTATCCAGCTATTATGGTCACGTAATAATATTTTATGTGATTGGGTCCCACGATATTTTTATCCGTGGTTAATTTTAATGTGAATGATGATTTGGGTTTTATTTATGGTTATAAATTAAATTTAGATCAGATTTGTGAATTTCTTAAAAGGAGGCGTAGGATCTATGTAATTTTATTTACAATTTACATATAATAGTTTATGTGTGAACTCCTTTAATGGAGACATAGGACCTTTGTATCTTATATTGCAGTTTCTTTAACGAAGAATGTTGAAGAAAGCGTTTTCACCAAGGTTGATTCCCGACATAGTCAATGAAGTGGCGACATAGGTCGTTAGAGGTTTTCAACGGATTAGGGATGATGAAGCTTGGACCATATAATAGTAGAGATTTAATTATTCTTATTATTGAATGGTTTAATGCTTTGTGTGATTGTGTGTTAGTCATATGTGTTTCAATTATTAGGTTTCCTTATAATTTTGGACAACATGGATACATGACCATACCTAGATCACCTTTTATTTTATATTTAGTTATTGTCAAATTAAAAAAAAAGGTATATAAATATAAATTTTGCGTAATTGAAAAATATAAGTTTTTTTTTTTAAAAAAAATAGCAAAATAATTTTATTGCACATGTCTTTTATATTTCATATCCTTGTATTTTGGTTGACTAGAATTTAATATAAATTTTTCTTAACCCTCAGAAAATAATGTTTAAATACTAAGTGGCTGAGGGATTTTTTCACATAAAAATTCCACGGTCTCAATCATTGGTTTGTAGATGATGTAATTTATTCTTCGTGTGTGTTATAGTACTCACCTCTATATCGAAAAGAATAGATTTCGGAATCATTGTACAAGTTTTACTGACTGATAATTTTAAATGATGTGATTTATTTTTTATGTGATTTTAGTGCTCACCTCCATATCGAAAAGAATAAATTGCAGAATCATTGGACTAAATTAAATGATGGTATACACTTAGATATAAATAATAGTATACTCTCTAACTGAGTCTCTACTATTATTTGTAGGACCAAAGGAAGTTGGCTATTTAAATTTTACTTGATAATAGAGGATTGTCTAAATAGTATGTATTGCTTAACGATAAAGGATTGTCTATATAGTAAAATTTAATAGGGTTACATATGTCTAAAAACTAATGAATAATCGACGACCTCACTAACAGGTCATATTGTTTAAAGTTTTAGGCTGCTGGCGAATGCTTTTTGAAATGGTAGAGGGTACCATATTTAAAATATGTGTTCAAAGTTATTATTGTCCATCATAATTTGTATGTGATTCTCAAGTTTTAAAATGGCAAATTATTTCGATCCACTTTTAATTATTCTCAGCTAAAACAAATTGATTGGACCTAATTATATTGACCGAAAAAAGGAACTTGAACATTGTGCTTACTGTTAAAGAGTATAAGTTTGTGCTCACTGAGTCTTATCTAGTAAAACCTGGTAACAGGGCGACCGATGAGAAAATCCAGGCTTGTCGGAGGTGGAAAAAGGTTGATGAGATGGCGTGGTTTTACATTCTGGCATTTTTGTCAAATGTGTTACAACATTAGTATTAGTCTTTTGCCACCGCCTACAACATAATGCTGAACCTCAAAGATATTTTTGGGGATCAGGATCTTGTTTTGAAGATTATCAATCTTCTAAAGGAACTAAGAAATCTTTGGAGCTAAAATCGATAGGAAAACTTAGGTCGATATCGTTCTCCAGTTGCTACTGGACTTATTTAAGGGATTCAGACAGAATTACAACATGAATAAGCTTTATTCATTGTTGGAACTTCTTCAGGAATTCCAAGCAGCTGAGGAACTCCTTGGTAAGTTGGCTAGTACTCTAGTGGCCGAGAAAGCTTCAACTTATATGCCTAAAAGTAAGAAAGGAATAAGAAGAATGCATAAGCTGCAGTCCTACAAGGAGCAGTGCGTGCAGCAGTCGCTGAACCTCTTGGAGGAGTGAAAAAGCCTATGGGCCAGTGTTTTCACTATCAGTAGAAAATGCATTTGAAGAAAGATTGTCCCAGTTTCTTAAACCATTATAACAATATTTTATCTATTTGTTGTTGTATCTAATTTAGTGGTCCGATCTACCAGTACCTGGTGTGTATATTCGGGAGCCACTAATCATGTCTACAATACTTTGCAGGGGTTTCAAAAAACTAGACAACTTAAAAATAGAGAAAATTTACATATGGGTAGCTACGAATGTGGCAACAGTTGCAGTAGAAGATATTTATCTTCAGTCTAGTCAGAATAGGATATTAATGATTAAGGAATGTCTATATGCATCTTCTATTAGAAGGAATTTGATTTTTATTTCTATATTAGTTAAGGATAAATATTTTGTTTATTTTAATGATAAATCAGTTATCATTAAAAAAAATGAATAGTTTGTTTGTTCTAATACATTAGTGATTGATCTTTACGTTAATAATCATGACTTATCAGTACTACAACTGAGTGAATTGAACATTAATAGTTTAATGATTAAGAGAAAGGAACCTTCAAAATGAACCAAATGTATTTTTGGCACTTACGCCTTGGTCATATTAATCTAAAAATAATTCAAAAATTAGTCGAAAATGGACCATTAGGTTCATTGGAAGTGGAGTCACTTTTAGTTTGTGAATCCTGTTTAGAAGGTAAAATGACTAAGAGATCATTCTTGGCAAAAGGTTATAGCGCTAAAGAACAGTTAAAACTAGTTCACTCTGATTTGTATGGTCACATGAATGTCCAGCTTAGAGGAGGCTTTGAGTATTTCATCACATTTGTAGATGATTATTTAAAGTATAAATGCATTTACTTAATGCGATGTAAGTCTGAAGTCTTTGAGAAATTCAAAGAATTCAGGACAGAAACGGAGAAGCGTCTAGAAATATGTATTAAGTCACTATGATCAGATCGTGATGATGAATATCTCTTAGGAGAGTTCAAGGAATACTTATTAGAGAATGGGATTGTATCTCAGTTGTCTGCACCGGAGATGCCACAACATGATAGTGTAGTAGAAAGAATGAATAAGACTCTTATAGAAATGGTAAGATCTATGATGAGTTATTCAGACCTACCTTATTCTTTTTGGGGATATACTTTAGAAATAGCTGGATATATTTTGAACTTGGTACCATTAAAGTCAGTACTTACTACACCCATATAATTGTAGACCGGGCGTAAGCCCAGTTTGTGGCATATTCGGGCATGAGGTAGTCCAACACACGTGTTGAAAGGTAATGCGAATTAGTTGGAATCAATAATAGAAGTGTATTTCTTTGTTGCGTCTCCAAAGAGAACCGAGGGTGGTTTATTTTATAATCCTCGAGAATGTAAGATTATTGTTATCAATGCCAGATTCTTAAAAGACGATTATATCATGGACCATAAGCCCAGGAGTAGTATTGTTGTATTGGAAATGAGATGAGAGAAAAACAGGGCACAATTTGTCTATACCTTTAGTACAAGAGAAAATACCACATTAAATGGATATCGACATTCCATTACCTCGTCGTAGTGGGAGGATTGCCGATACTTGTGCACATCTTGAATAAATCACTAATACATAGGTTCTTGAACCAGTACAACGTGTGGATAGTGAGTTAGTAAGTTCAATATTTGCACAATGTACACAAACACAAGTAGTGCTTCGTCGTAGTGGGAGGGTTATTCGTCAACCTGGTCATTTTATGTTCTTGGGAGAGTCTTATGACAAGGTCCCTGATGAATAAGAAAGGAACCCTTTTTAACTACAATGAAGTACTTCAAGATAAAGATACAGAAAATGGTAAAGGGTTGTGAAATCTGAAATGGAGTCCATATACTTTAACAAAGTCTGGGATCTTGTAAAACCACCCAAAGGGATAAAACCTATCGGATGTAAGTGGGTTTATAAGAGACAGAGAGGATTAGACGGGCTTAAGGCAAGGCTTGTTGCTAAAAGGGTTCACTCAGAAAGAAGGGGATCGATTATGATGAAACCATTTCGCTGGTAGCCATACTAAATTATATTCGGATTCTCTTATCCATTGCGGCTCATCTTGATTACGAGATTTGACAAATGGATGTCAAGACAAGTTTTCTTAATATAAGTCTTGATAAAAGCATCGATATGATGCAACCAGAAGGATTCAAAGCAAAGGGCCAAGAGCATATGTTGTGCAAGCTCAAGAAGCCCATTTATGGGCTTAAGCAAGTGTTTAGATCTTGGAACATCTTTTTTGACCATGTAATCAAATCTTTTAGTTTTGATCAATGTTCGGATGAGTCTTGTGTGTACATAAGGCGCAGCCGAAGCGCGATGGTATTCTAGGTATTGTATGCGGATAATATCTTACTTATTGGAAGCGATATGTGAATATTATCTTTAGTGAGGGTATGGTTAACAAGTCAGTTCGATATGGAGGGCTTAGGAGAAACTAGTCACATCCTTGGTATTAAGCTTATGCTAGATTAGAAAAATAGGATGTTGGGCTTATCTAAAATACTTACGTCGATACAATTATTGCCAAAGTTAGTATACAAGATTCCAAGAAAGGGTTTCTCCCTTTTTAGGTATGGAATCACTCTATCCAAGATCAATGTCATAAGACACATGATGAGATAGAGAGGATGAGAGGAGTTCCTTATGCTTCGGCAGTGGGAAGCCTTATGTATGCTATATTTTGTACTAGACTAGACATTTGCTTTACCGTTGATATGGTTAGCAGACATCAGTCTAATCCAGGGAAAGAACACTGCACTGCGGTAAAACATATACTTAAGTACCTTAAAAGGACTCAAGATTTTATGTTAGTTTACTAGGCAAACAGTCTAGTACCTGTTAGATACATAGACAAGGATTTTTAGTCAGATGTTAGAATTCTAGAAAGTCAACTTTAGGTTATGTGTTTACTTTAAGAGGTAGAGTCATTGGTTGGAGGAGTATCAAGCAGTCATGCATTGCTGACTCCACTATGAATGTTGAATATGTGGCTGCTTTAGAAGCAGCTAAGGAGACAGTTTGGCTCAGGAACTTCCATATTAATCTAAATGTGGCACCTTTAATGTTATAAGCTATTTCACTTTATTTTGATAATAGTGAAACGGTTGCGAACTCGAAAGAGCCGAGGATTCATAAAAAGAGAAAACACATGTTCATGTTGAGGGAATGTAAGTGAGATGTATAGCTGCATGGCTTTGAGTCTAAGTGGGAGATTGTTAGAGTGATATACTAAAAGTCATAATTTTCTTATTGGTTTGAAAATGCTATAAACTTGGTTTTGCTATTTTAATGAGAATCTTTATGGGCAATGGTTGCATTATATTATTTATTTAAATATTACGCATGTGTCTTTTATTCCATATAGTAAATAATTTGGTGTGTAGAATATAGTTTACACAGAAGATCATATCATCGGTTCTTGTGGAATATAAATTTTTAATGGTTCACAGTCTTAGATGGAATTGGACACCCATCGGTAGGATTGTAGCACAAGTTTTAGTAGTTTATCTTAATTACGGAAAATGGTATAGTTTTAACTCGTTGTGCTAGTACACTTTGTGTGTATTGAATAGGACCATTTTGGATTAATTGTTTTTATACTGACTATATAAAACAATTTAAAATCTCATGGTTATTATGATTACTTATACTCTTAATCTTGAAATAATTAATAGACATATATGTGTAGTGTTTGTTGTTTTGACTCATTAAGAGTGAAATTCATTTATGGATCAATAATCTTTGTGAATTAGATGACAACACTATATGTATAATGAATATTAATTATTGACGAAATCCACGTCTCGGTATAGGAATTGATGATAGCCCCTCGAGAAGCTTATAAGTTTTGATCATGTCAAACCCTGCAGGTGGATTATGTTAATCCGACATGTCAAATAAGTTAAGTGGTAGGCTCAAGGATTAAGAAGTCATTTAAATATAATTGTCAGTAATTTAATTTAAATGACGGTTATCTGTAATCTTAACGTGGGGAGAATAATAAGTATTTAATAACAAAGAGCTTGAAATTAAATTTTGAGATAAGGAAGGGGGTGCAATTATAATTCTTTAGTGATGCGAATTATAATTTATGGAAGGAACTAATTCTTAGTGGAATTATGATTCTAACCTTTCCATAAGAAGCCCAAACTTATTTTTCCTTAAGGTCCCTATCGTAACCTTATATATACACTGGCCTTGTCTCTTCTTATTATAACAATAATTCTCATGAGTTAGGGTTTGTTCTATTGATAGAAGATAAAATCTTGGTGATACCGTAACCCACACTCGGTGCAAGGTTTGATGGAGGAAGGAATATGATAGAAGATCTTTAGATTTTCGGCATAGCAGTCGTAAATCAATCGTAACTTTTAATCGCACCGTTGGATCAGGCTGATTTTTGGATATATCGTTCGGAATGCAAAGTTGTTTTGGTGGCAAAAACAATCGATTTTTGCAACCCAACGAGAATTGAAAAATCTGACCAAATTGCAATTTGATACTTTCAAACCCTAGTCTCCTTATATGGATCCCCTACATGATCAACAAAGGTGAAATCTCTTTATTCTTATAGGATTTTAGCAGAAGTATTTTGTTCAATCTATATGTAATATCAGACGATCCTGTATTTATGTCTCCATCATGAGTCACGCGGGAGCTACCTGGTGCTCGGTCCATCATATCAAACCCATATGTGTGATCCTATCACAAGATCATATCGTATCATCAATCACATCATCATTCATCACACATATGGAAATCATTATAAATGTTTATACAATTATACCATTTGCCCACTATTTCATTAACCAACATTATCATCATTAATATTATCATACTAGGCCTTTAGTCCAAGAACTTCCTACCTTATCGTTTATCTCATTTTTCGGTCAAGGTTCATTATCGGCATCTCGCGTTGTTTAACATATCAAATGTATAAAACCAAGGCCATATACTAAGTATTAGGGTTCTCATATCACTTTACCCAACCAATCATTGATTATTGTGACTCGACTTCAACCGATGTTCCTATGACACACTAGACTAAGTGTGTGTGTGTGTCTGGCAGTGGCAACCCATGGCTCGCTAAGGTACGTTTACTAAATTATTAAGTAGTATCTAAGTCATATTCTCAATACTAGTGTCTACCATGCTTTGTACAATGAGCTAAACTCAAGAGTTGCTATGTATAATTCCGCACCAATGGATTTAGATACGAAACCGAAGGATAATGTTCTACAATCGCATCCAATGGCATATCTATGAGTTTCTATTGCTAATAACTCAAAACCAACCAATATATACGCATAAATCCTAAAAACCCTAATTTATAGTTTAAATATATGAGTATGAGATGGGTTTTTCATAAAACTCTAGGTATGCAAGTGAGTAAAAATGATTCGGTGAATACAACGCTAGTTATTACACCCAAGTATAGGTGGTTGGTCAAGTAATAAATACTCGGTAAGTCCGAGGTCGATCCACGGGGAGGAGGGTAATTCTTCAAGTTAGGAAAGTTTCTTTCAGGACGAAGATGAGGAAAAATAAAGAAAAGATGAAATATGGAGGGAATGGAATGATAATCAATAACTAAACTAACTAAAGGCAATACAACTAAATAAAACTAAACCTAAAGGTAGCGAAACATTACTATGCTAAAAGAAACTAAACTAACATAACAAGAATATGAAATAAAGCTATATAAAATAAATAATAAAAACAACGTACTAAATTAATTAAATGCTCAAAAAACTTTAACTAAAATTAAGAATAAAAAGTGCTAAGGGTATCCATAAGTTCCGGACAACACAACGGGCAATTTGGTAGACCGGGAATCCTTTTCTAATTAATTTTGCTTTAAAAAATTAGTCTACTATCCACAAGCTAATTGATCTCATAAACATATATTTTTCGCAATAATTCATGCGTGACATGAACTATACATACCAATACTAATTATGGAATGAATTCGAATTACTTAATTTTACCAAAAAAAACACTTGTTTATTAAAGTGAAGTAGTGCTTGACACTACAAAACCTTTTATTGAACTAAAATGGGTGGTGAAAACACAAAATTGGCGATTTCGGTATCAAAAGGTAAGGATTAAAACAAATACCAAAAATAGAGCATTCTAGTTTAAAATTATAAAGATACAAAACCAATTAATTTAGAGAGTATAAACCACTCTCTAAGTCAACTAGTTAAGGTTTAGTGCAAAAACAACGATTCAAACTAGTTTTGTTCTTTTATTAGAAATTTTTTATTAAATTTATTACAAAAATATGTGATTAGCATATTAGGATAATAATTTAATAAAAATCAAATTTATAATGACCTATTAACCAATGAAAAATTAATTAGAATTTAATTTGGGTCCGAAAATTTACCGCGTCGGCATATCCAATCCTTAAAGACTCCTAACTAACGAACTAGCAAACATATTTAATAAATTAATGCTCAATAAATTAATTAAACAAAACAGGATATTAATATTCAAGAATGAAAAATTAATTAAGAATATAAGTATATAAATGTACTCAAAATTTCAAAGCAATCAGAAATTAAGAACATGCGCAAAATATAAATTATGAGTTGAATACTTTTGAAAAATAAATAATATATCAGCAACACAAATGGACTACTGACTTTTGAAAAACTTGGGATTTAAGTCTCCAAATCAGTGGGGTTTTGTAGAGAATTAAAATGCGGTCGTTTTGATAGGTTGATCATAAAAAAGGCCAAGAAACGAAGAAGTCATGATCAAAATACAAAAACGCAAATATTAAGGTTCTACGCGAAAATTCCAAAAAAAATTATAAATTAAGCATGAATTTCAATCAATAATCACATTGAAACACAATTAAATAACAATCAAAGCATTAATGAATATTAATTGAAAGAAATTAAAAAAAATATTAAAAAGGAAACTTACAGATACGCAGTGATTGAAGAACTATAATGGGACTCACGCGAACTCAAATTGAAAGAGAATTATACGATGATATTAATTAATTCCGTTTCTTCTTCAATACAAGCCAAAAAGGAAAATTAAAAAAAAATATCTCGGGCTCTCTTTGATAGTAAGGGGTCCTGAAATTATTGAAGAATGTCAATTCTAAAAAGTTTACTGTACTCTCAAAACCTTAAACCTAAAATACATCGACATTTTTTCAAAATTCAAAATTAAACTAACTAATAAAATAAAATAAAATAAATAACAATAATAATCCAAAAGCTAAAAATAGCTTTTCTCGGGTCAACTTAAAAAAAATAATAATTAAAAACTTGTTGGGCGTGGGATTTGAACACTGAACTAAGCATGAGTAGAGAGCTAGTCACTTGTCATTGCATCATGAATTTATCTATTCTTTCGCGCTCAAACCCGATCCACTGCGCACTGATCATAGTTTTACCATAACTTTGTGCTCTAAACTCTGATTGATGCAAGGTTTTCGTCTACGCGTAATAACTCAGAGATCTACAACTTTTATTTTTGGAGTTTTTTTCAAATTCTGCAAGGATAAGTACCAAAATTGGCTGGAATATAAGCATTGCGCGCGGTGAATCTCTTCATTAAAAAAATTCCCGGTTTGATTCAAATGATTGTTATTTGCTTGGGACTATTATATTGGCTTCTCATAGTCTCTTCCATCAACTCCCTTCATACTTGAGCTTGGGAATTTCTTACGGTTCACTTCTTGAACTTAATTCAGCTCTGAATTTTACCGACAATGACTAATTTTGGGAGAATTTGTTTCTGGATTCGTTCTTGTTCATTTTTAACCTGTAAAAAGGCTAAAATGCACTAAAAATTAACATATTATCCTATTTCATCAATAAAACTCAATTCTGAACAATTTAGGATAATTAAAATCAAATTCATGCATATTAAGCCATTTAAATATGTATAAAAATGCAATATTTTTGCTTAGTCGAAAAACATAGATCAAATGCTCAAAATATGTGATAGATGTAAGAACTCTTTAATATTTATCACGAATCAAGGGATTATCTAGCCCAACCCTATGAATATGCATACAGCCTAGGGTTTTTGAAGAAATCCCCAAATTCTTTTCAAATCTCTAATGCAATAACCAAATGTTTGTAAAACAAGTTTTAGTATAGTGTTCCCACCTTATAGTAGCTAGATCGAGGAGTTGATGATGCGTAAACGTCATATCGCCAAAACCCTAGCTTACCTACAAACTTCAATGGACGAAAACGAAGGTGGAAAACGATGAATAGTGAAGGAGAAGGTGATTCGAAGCTCAAATCTTGGATTGGAATGAAGAAACCTTAATAACCCCTTAAGGATTTCTAACTCTCTCTCTCTCTATAGAACCCTCTAGAGGTATGTGTATGTATATTAGGGGTGTTGTCAAAAATCCGAAAATCGAACGAACGAACCGAACTGATCCGATATTAACCGAAATAATCCGAACCAAAAAAAAAACCGAAACCAAAATCAAAAACCGAAATAAAAACCGAAAAACTCGGGTCGGTTCGGGTTCGGTTGAACCGAAAAGCACCGAATTGCCTCGGAAAAAAAAAATGGGGCAAAACTCAAAAGACCTAATAGGCTAATATTATTTCTGCTGTGCCGCCTCTCACTCTCTCAGCCCTCTCTTACTCATCTTTGCCTCTTTCACTCATCTCACTCATCTCTGCCTCTCTTACCTCACGCATCTCCCTCTCTCTTTGTCTCTCACACTCACTCACCTCACTCATCTTTGCCTCTCTCACACTCACTCATCTCACACATCGATCTCACGCAGCCACGCAGGTAATGTAGTTAACTAGTAATTATATATTTATATATATTTGGTTTTATGTTCTAGTCTTCTAGACCTGTATATATATATATATATATATTAAAAAAGCATGTATATATATATTTATTTTATGTTGTGTTATATCTAGACTAGAATCTAGATGTGCTTAAATTGACCATGCCTGACAATTAGGTTAATGCTATTTTTTTGATGATTAGGCTTTTTGGATCTGATATATTCTAGTTCGTTTGTTTAGGATTGGTTAACGCTATTTTTTAATGTTAGTTTTTGTGTAATTCCAAATCATAGGGGGGAATCAATTGCTAGACTTTTAGAGGAGTGTTTGTTGGATTGGGGAATAGAAAAACTTCTTACCGTCACAGTTGATAATGCTTCGGCCAATGATGCCGGTTTGAGTGATTTGATTAAGAGAATGAATCGTTGGACAACGTCTAATGCACTTTCACTTGGGGGTGAGAACTTACATGTTAGGTGTGTTGCTCATATTTTAAATTTGATTGTCAAAGAAGGGTTAAGTAAGTTGAATTCATGCATTCAAAGCATTCGTAGTGCCGTTAGATATTCAAGATCATCTCCCCAAAAGTTAGATTCTTTCAAAAATTGCGTAGAGAAAGTGAAAATAGTTTCCAAAAAGGGCTTGTGATTATGGATGTTCCAACTAGATGGAATTCCATATATTTAATGTTGCAATCCGCTTTAAAGTTTCGTGCCGCATTTGATAGGCTAAAAGATGACGATTCCGGTTATGAATCATATTTTATTAGTGATAAAATAATTGGGCCACCAAATGATGTAGATTGGGAAAAAGCAAATATGTTTGCTAATTTCTTGAAACCATTTTATGATATCACTTTAAGAGCATGTTGCTCAAATACACCAACGGTTCATCATGCTTTTATGGATGTGTTTAAGACTTTTGGTCTTTTACACGAAACTAATGGCATTAAAGAGTTGGATTCCATTAGAAGTTCCATGCAATCTAAATATCACAAGTATTAGGGGGACTTGGAAAAAGTTAATAAATATTTCTTCTTAGCCATTGTACTTGATCCCCGCCATAAATTGGATAAGGTGATCGATTTTTTTGAGGTTATATGTGGGGATGATGATTTTAGTGAAATGGTCATTGAAGGTCACATAAATGGGGTGAAGGAATTATTGAAAAAGCTATATAATGTTTATGGGGCCGATGTATCCATGGTTTTCCCACCACCACAAAGTGAGACTAGTAGCGTTGCGAGTAGTAGTTCATACATTTCAAGTGGTAATGAGATAGCAAATTTGAGTTCTCAAGTTGAAAAGAAGTTGCAAGAAAAAAGTTTAATGAGGAAAGCCAAAAAAAGTGGCATTATACAAAATGATGTAGATAGATATTTATTGGATGCTATAGAAGGGGATGAGGATGAAAATTTTGATATTTTGAATTGGTGGAGAGTTAATGGAGCATCTAAATAACCTATATTGGCACATATTGCTCGTGACATTTTAGCAATTCCGATTTCAACAATTGCCTCTGACTCATGCTTTAGTACGAGTGGACGTATCATTGATTCATTCCGCTCATCTTTGAGTCCCAAGATGGTAGAAGCTTTAATTTGTACTCAAAATTGGCTAAGGGGAAATCACGTTGCTTTAGATCATGAACCAACGGCGGAGGAAGTGAAGTTTTGTGAAAAGATTGAAAAAGGTAATTTTTATCTTTGAATTAGTATACTTTATTTCAAATTGTTTCTATTTTTAATCTTATAATCTACTAATTATTATAGACTTTTTTTTGATGTAGAAATGTCAAAGAATATCATGTTACCGGCAAAGGGTGGAAGATAAAAGAAATGCTTGTGGATTGCTTTATTGGAAGATGTTATAATATCCTTGACTTAGTACACTTTTTTTGATGATTCATGGGTTATTTGTAAACTATTTTGTTATGTATTGTTTTAAATGTTAATGGACTGTTTTATGGACTTTTGCAGATACATGCATTGTTTTATTGCTGTTTTTTTAAGCAAATTTTAATGCTGTTTTTATTGCTTTTAGTTTTAGACTTTTAGTCCTGTTTTATTGCTTTTAGTTTTAGTACAATTTTATTGGAATACAATGCAGTTTCATTATAATTTTGGTGCAGTTTTATAGGCACTTTTTAGTGTTGTTTAGAGCAGTTTTATAGGCAAATTTTAATACAGTTTTATAGTATTTTTAGTGTTTTTTTTTTAAATGTAGTTTTTAACTAAAATTTTAACGATATAAAAAAAACCCAAAACCGACTGAATCGGACCGAAACCGAATAATTTGGGGAGGGTTTGGGTTTCGTAGGTATCAAAACCGAAACCGAACCGAACCAAAATTAAACTATGAAGTTTAGGGAGGGTTTGGGGTACCCCAATATTTACCCCGACCAAAACCGAAAACACCCCTAATGTATATGGCTCGAAAATGGGGTGTTTTGAGTGTAAAATGGGTGAAAATGTGTTAAATATCGTCAACATCGGCTTTCAATGGAACCATTCCAAGATCAATCATGAACCAAAAAAATGTCCACATAAGGGTCCATGATCGATCATGGCTCACTGCAACAATAATTGACTTTCTGAACCTGAAATGGACTTCGAAATGGCTGAATCTCAACTCGGCCCAAATAAGAAAGTCGTTGAGGGAAAAGAAATGAAGACTTGGCCATAAATGGGAAGTCATTTGGACATCGGATGAAAAAGTTATGGCCTTTTAAAGTTGACCAAAAATCGACGAATCACGAAAAATTGAAACACGCGATTTACAGCTCAGTTTTAATCCGAACTACTCGAATAACGTAACAATTGTTCCAAAAACTTAATATGTCTAACATGACATGCTAGAAGTCCCGGTTCAAGTACAAAGGGCTTGGAACCAAGTGCTCACTCCCCAACGGAGATTAAGCCTTATCCAAGCTTAAGAGAAACTCAAAACGAAAAACATAAAACGGGTATTACAACACTTATAATAGAAAATGCTAAGTTGAAGGATCAAGCGAATGATTTGACTAATAGTCTAACCAATTTCACCAATGGAAGGGATAGCTTGGATAAACTACTAGGAATGCAAATGTGGGTATTTAACAAAGCCGGTTTGGGTTACAACCAAATTGACAATCAAAAGGACTATAAAAACTTTTTCAAAACATACACACTCCATGATCCAACTCATCTTTGCTCATATTATGGTAGAAATACCCATCATGTGGATCATTGTTTTTATATAAATGAGAGTTTATATATTTATGTGCATTCTTTATCCCACCTCCGTTTCAAACAAAGATTTTATGTTTGTACCCCTATCAGGTTTCTGTTCTTTACAGTTTTTCAGTGGAAAATCCATGACACAATAAACATAGTTAAAAAAATTATAAATTATTTTTGTTTTAGTTATATATTTTTATATCATGTTTTATTACTTATAATTTCTTTTATTCTAGACATTTCTTTACTACTTTATTATATATTGATATATATATTTTTAAAATTTTATATAATAAGCTAGTATTTTAAATTTTCAAAATACATTTAATTAATCCGCGGGGACCCCTTTCCCATTCCCTCATACATGTCAAGAAAAATATTATTCACATACCTGCCTCTATCAAGCATGTTCTCTGCGGAGATTTGGATCACCGGCTATCTCCTGTGAAGCTTTCTCTCTCTCTCTTGGATTTTTTCAAGTATTTTATATTTTTACATAGATATGGTGATATATTAAGGCACACTTTTATCTTAAACATTAAATAGAATCAACCTAATCTTGACTCGCCTCATGTATATTTGAATGCATGGAAACTTTTGAAAGACACGACATCAATTAAAACTAGATGATAAATTCTAATTGTATGGCAAATTATTTTGCAAAAATCTTATCGTGGTCATGTTTGAGTGTGTCATGTATATTTATTCTAGTAAAGAAAATTATTCGCGTTTGTCTATTAAATATAATATACTATCAGCGTGGACCTTTAATTTTAGATGGAGAGATTATAATTCATAAGAAAGTGTACTTCATGAGAAATTTTAATTTGAGAAATATAATATCATCTCTAAACTTGCCTCCATCAGGTCAATTCTGTACGGGGAATTTTATAATCCCTATTTAAATTTCTTTAATTTTAAATTCAAAGTGCACTGAATTTTCTTTTAAAGACATAATATCAATTAAAACCAGAGGATGAACTACTAATTGTATAGCGAATTATTTAACAACTTAATCTTGTCGTGGTCATGTTTGAATAAGTGGTTCTAGTAAACAAAATTGTTTTGGTTTGTTTGAAAGATATTATACAATATCAATGCGAACTTTTAATTTGACATGGAGGAATAATTATAATTTCATAGGAAGGGTGTACACTGTACCTATTTAAATAAAGAAGACTTTGGAGTTGAACAAGACTTGAATGAATTGCAACGAAATTTTCCAATAGAGGCTTATAATACTAATGAGGGAAAACGATATAATTTGACCAAACCTTAGTGGGAAATGAACCCATTTTCTATATCTAGCAATTTATTCTTAAAGACCCACCTGGAAAACAAAAATTAAAATAGTATTTTATACTATTTATCAAATTTACCTAAAAGAGTTTTAGTAAGCCACCCATGCAAATGTCATGTTCCATGGGTTGATATTAGTTGGACATTCTTTAAACGCCCCATGATTTGTTGGATTAATTATCAGGTTGCTTCTTAAATCATTTTACCTAACACTAAACCCCCATTATACTATTGTTGCTTTCAATTTATCTTAACCCATTTAGAAACTCTCAGCTAGAGTTTCAAACAATTGGGTCCACGTGACATTATTGTTGGTCGGATTTTAACCCTAGAAGGGGGGAATAGAGTTTTAAAAACTTAATGCGGAATAAAAAACTTTTCAAAAATTGTTTAAGCAAAACAATTAGGCTAAACAAGTATATCAAGGAATGCAAGTAATTCAATCAATCAAACAATCTCAAAACAAGCATTAATAAAGCAAGTAAATAAAGAGCTTGAGTTCAGAAAGATTAAACCAATATTGAAGCTCAAGACTTTTTGTCCTCATGGTTTTGGTTTCCTAAACAATACGTTTGCGCTCGGTTAGTTCCTTGAGAAGTTCCACTAATGCCGTTTTTCTTCTGGGTCAAAAACAAACCACTACAAGTGTATTCTCTCACACACTCTGCAAGTATTGCTTTACCACAATACTCACACAAGATATCTCTCTTGCTAAACTATGAGATTTACCTCTCACAAATGAATAAAAATTGTTTGGTGAATCATGCCAATGAAAAATGACTCTCAAGTGTTTGATAGATACAATTTGAAGCTAACACTAGAGTTATCTTGATTGATCAAATGAATAGCTCAAAGATGAATAGATATGATCAATAATAAAGGCTTGACTTTGAATAGATGAAAGATGAGTTTGTATATATGTTCAAGCATGCCAAAATGTGTCTTAGATAGTCTATATATAGTTCGAAAAATTATATAGCCGTTTGTGAGGTTAGGTAGAAGTTTGGTACCAAAAATGGTAAAAAATCATGAATCCAACGGCTATATTCTAGGCCATCAGTCGACTGAGCAAGACTCATCAATCGACTGAGTGGGCCTTAGTCGATTGGGCATAAGCCATCAGTCGACTGATGGACCCTACTATCCATCAGGCCAAAAGGCCAAAAAAATCTCAATTTTTGCACTTTTGCATTTAAGCTCCAAAATCAATCATAATGCTTTGGGGACCTTAAAAATAAGTTCTTAAGACACCTTATTTCGGGAAAATTCAAAATATGATAATTTGAATTTAATATAAATTTATTTGAAAATCGGTTTTTGTAAAAATGATGTTTTCAAAGAAATTCAATTCAAGCTTGTATCAATTGATCTAAGAATGATGTATGAACATGTTTGATCTATATAAATAATTAATTAATAAACTTTACATTAATCTTAAGCACTCACTCAATTACTGAATAGTCAAGTCTTTGATTGCTTCGATTTGTTTTTTCAATTTGATCTTCACTTGAACCTCTTGCCATGAAGCTTTTTGCATATGATCCTTGATTTTGATCTTCATGAATTGCATTGTGATGAGATTGATCTTTCTTGTCTTGTCCAATGCATTGTTGACTTGATCGGTTAATATTTTGATGATCTTTGTCATGATTCCTTTGAGCAATCATGATATTCATGATTTTTCAAGTAAATAAACTATAAACTTATATAAAGAAACATGTTAAATTGCGCATGATTGATTTATTGTTATTATCAAAATAAGATTAAGACCTTTAGGTCAATAATTATTAATAATGTTGGTGCTAAAAACTAGAAGAATATTTTAGACCACAAAGTCAAAATGATTGGATCATGTGATTAATATGACGAATGCAACAAACCAACAGAGTCAAAGATGTATAGAAGAGATTGGCCTCGTATGAAGATACGGATTAGTCCTCATCTGTGGAATGGAGCTACGAGCTCGGTTTATCTTGTATTGAATATAAATAAACAAGCATTACAAACTCACACAAGCCTCTCTAATTATTCTATATTCATAATGTTATATTAGGAGTGTGCTCAGGTTACACGAATACTGGCTTCTTTATTCTAGGAGCTCTACTGAGTGCTTTAAGCTTTTATTCTCTCTCTTGTCTTCTTGCTATTGAATACTAGATGCTCTCTCTGTTATGAGGTTTGTCTTGTTGTTGTTGGGTTGAACTCAGTTGTTGAAAGAAGTAAATGCCTCTTGTATATATATGACTGGAGTAAACGTTCGGCCAGAGACTCTAGAGTAGGTGTGGAGCCATGCTTCAATCATCACCAACTCTGATCTTACTTCTCCATGAATTTCGGTACATTAAATTGCAGTTAGTGTGCATTTAATAAAAATGAGGGGAGTTCTGTGCGCTCTGTAGACCAAGTGGCAGTCGCCCATGTAGGTCGGAAAATACCCTAGAGGGGGGGTGAATAGGGTTTTAAAAACTTAATGCGGAATTAAAACGTTTTTAAAATATTTAAGCAAAGCAACTTAGTTAAATAAGTTTATCAAGGAAAACAATCAATTGGGGGTGAATAGGGTTTTTAAAAACTTAATGCAGAATTAAAACGTTTTTAAAATATTTAAGCAAAGCAACTTAGTTAAATAAGTTTATCAAGGAAAACAATCAATTAAATAATCAATCCCAAGAATAAGCAATAATATAAGCAACTTCAATCAATTAATATAACAAATAAATAAAGAGATTGAGTAAGAAAAGATTGAACCAATTTGAAGTTGAAGATTTTTTGTCCACACGGTTCGGCTTGTTCCCCCTACTCCGCACTCGGTTAGTTCCCCGAGAATTTTCACTATAACCGATCTCCTTCCGGGTGAAGATCAAACCTCTACAAGTGTATTCTTATCACACACTCTCACAAGTATTGAAAACACTCTCACAATCTTTCACAAGAAATCCCTCTTGCTAATCTATGAGATACACCTCTCACAATTATGATTCAAAATGAGTTTTGGTGACAAACACCAATGTACAATATCTCTCTTGTATATGACAAAATACAAATGAAGCTCACACTAAGAGATATCAAAATTGATCAAAGTATATAGCTCAAAAATGAAGAATTTGATCAATAAAATGAATTGAATACTTGAACAACTTTGTATATATGTAAAATAAGTTTGTAGAATGATTCAAGTGTGTTAAAACATGTCTAAAACATCATATATATATAGCTTGCAAAACCATATGGCCGTTAGAGATGATTAAGAGAGGTTTTGGCTCCAAGGTATACATTTTCAAACTTTCCAACAGCTAGTTTTGACAAAAAAATTTAAAATTATTTTGTTAATTTCTTTCAATTAGACCGTTGGATCATGCTCAAATGTTAGTCAAAATTGCCAGGAGATGTTGTCTAACTACTGTAAAAATTTCAAAATGATCGGAGTTCGGGAAGGCCTCCATCTTACCGTTAGATCAAAATTGGGCAAAAATTGAGCGAATTTTAAATGTAAAATAAAAATATTTTTGCAATTTAATAATTTAGTTCCAAATAAAATTATAATGATTTTTGAACCTCAAAGATATGTTTCTAAGATACCTATTTTTATTATAGCTTAAAATATGATCATTTAAAATTAATATGAATTTATTTTAAAAATCGGTTTTTATAAAATAATGTTTTTCAAATAAATTCAATTTCAAGCTAGTTTGAATCAATCTTTTAAAAGATGCATGAATATGTTTGAGCTATAAGGATTTGATCAATAAAGTAACTTTACATAAAATCTAAGCACTCACTCAATTTAATGATAATTCGAGTCTTCGTGATGCTTGATTTTCTTGTGCGTATCTTTACTTGTTTGATGTTCTTGATCCTTTCTTGGTTTTGATAATTTGTAGAACATGTGGAGATCATTCTTGTGCATATCTTCACTTGCTTGATGATCTAGATCTTTTCTTGATTTTGTATAGCACATGTATATCACTTGAGTTCATTTCTTGTGAGTAGAGGCATTTGTAAAGCTTGTGTGAGATTTTGATTGCTTCGGTTTGAAGTTACACTTGGTCGGAAGATATGTCGGTTAAAATGGCTATTATCATTTGAACAACCGAGTTAAATAACACTTTATTAACTTATTGTAATTATCAAAATAAGATTAATTGACTTTAAGGTCAACAGCCCATACTTCTGCAAACCACTATGGCAGGGTGGTTGGGCTAGAAGGAGCTCTAGAGCTCGCCGAAAGAGCTTTAGAGCCCGAGCTTCGCAATTTTCTGTTCGTAATCAAGTCTCAAGCAGGTACCCAATTCCTGGGGCCGATCTGATAGCTGACATAAACGGCCACGCATCATCTCATGGTTGGCGGGGCAAATTGGATTAATAATTTGCACCATCAAATAATAAAATCATAACAATGCGACAGTTTAGGATAAAACAAGAGCTTACGTGCAATGGTTTAGAGTATGCAATATTATTAATAATAAAATAGTAATATTCTAACAAATAAGAGTATACCAAGAACCTTATACCACAATGAGTATATTCAAAAAATTTAAATGTCACTAAAATTCGAGATACCTCAAAATTTAATTGCAAACTATTTATTTGAGATGGAGGTACTTGTAGGCACCCTAATCCGCTATCCCCGCAAGAACCCTAAAAACTGTTAGAAAAGCACTGTTTTGGAGTCCAGAACCCACCCGAACACCAGAAATTACTCCGGGAGGTTTGTTGACCAAAGTAAACCTATTTTAAACAAGGTTTGTCGCGCGACAATCTTTCCCTTATTGCTTGACAAGTTTTCCAAATACAGACCAACCACTTTCTAGCAAATCAGTCTGTCAGAGGAGTCACTTCAGCCATTTGTCGGGTAACATATGGCCAAATGTCGCATGACACTTACAAATTAAGAGATTTGGTAACCAAAAACCCTATCATTCTATCTAATTCTCTGATCTTCGAAGAATTATCAAGTATATTCTATAATCATCTGATTTTTGAGGAATTATCGAATCTATTCTTAACACTCTACGTCTCTGGATCCGAATTCTTAAGAATATCTGAAGAGTAAAAGCTAATTATCGCCGAAAATTTCTCTGCCGTTTCTCTCTTTTATTCTTATATATCGTCGGGAAGGTAAATAACATTTTAAAATTATATATGTGTACTTGTTTTTAAATCTGTTGTTCTGTCTGCATTTTTATTTGAATAAACAAATTGTCAAGTTATTAATAGTATGTTGTTTTTAAAACAAAAACCTTGATAAAATTATTTCTAAAACCAAAAAGAGTAAGCACATCATCACCCGGATAAAACTAGGTTTTCAAAACCCGAATCGATTAATCTTACTTAGGAATTAAACTCAGATATAGCATATCTTTCATATAGAATGTGGTATATAGGATTTACTCTCTTCAAAGTGTCCAAATTCCATATTAAATCAGTTTCGATAGGATTCAAACTTTTCTAAAATAACAAAAAAACGAGAAAACCGATATTGTTATCTAAGTAAACAAAACTTGAACATCTCTTTTAAATATATAAATTTTGTCATTTGTACATCATTTTCAATAAAACCAAAAACATCAGATCACGAAACACAAGGTTTTCATCCCTTTCCCCGTTTTCCCCAAAATCAGGCTTTCTATAGATTATTTGCGAAATGTAGCAGACTGTCAATAAAGGCATCAAAGTTTTTCAAAATAAAATAAACACATAAGACCACTAAAGACCAAAAGGGCGAAATTGATGCTTAACACCTTCCTAAACTGTAACATAATTCCCGAACCATACAGAATCTTGGTTTCGTAGACAAGCGTGTAAGGAAAAGGCTTGCATGTGGCTTTTCCCCTTACGTAACTCTTTTGTCCATTTTCTCATAAAATGGATTGGCTACTATAAACGAACCTTCTTGTATCTATAAATAGGATAGTGGGACACACGATATGATTGTTCAACACATAGAAGCAAATGGAACAACGAAATCCTATTCGATGTTTCAGCCCAAACTAGAGGTTGAGACCTGGGGGTTGCATTTGCGGATTCTTATAGTGACGACTCCGCTGGGGATGCTTAGAAAACTAGGCTCTTATTTGTGGACTTTAGTTTATTTACTTTTTGAATATCTTCTTTTACTGTTTTCCCTACCTCTTTCCCGTATTGAGTGATTATGAAGAAATCGTTTTCTGGTGAAATTGAGGTTTTCCAAAACACACGTTATAAGATAATAATATTTGTAAACACAATCTTTCTAAAATTTTCACACACGTCACTATTCATGCATTGGTTCTATGAGTGTGAATTTACCCCAAACCTTGGAAGTATTACAAGTGCGTAGGGAGTTCGCTCGCTTGGGCTAATATAAACCAAAAGCATTTACTTCCACTCTCCTTGGCCAAGTTCGCCCTCGAGGTATATCGAGTGACAAGAATACTCACGTACCCAGAAAGTATATCAAAAGACTTTCGCATGTACCCGCCCCTGGGGTATATCGCGAGGTCATGCCCAATAAGAAAGAGCCTAAATCCTTAACCGTACGTACACCTGCGCCACATATAAGATCGAGTCAGAATAAAACACCTGTCAAGCAACCGAATGGGATGTACCACCCTACGACTTACTTTATACAACTTAAACACGAGATTTTTCTCGGTAATATTTTTTTAGTAGTTCTTTTGGCAAAAATCGAGTCACACCGTAGTCTTCCTTCATCCGAAAATTGGGCCAAACAAAATCATACGGGAATATTAGTAAGACCAAACGCACCGATAATGACGAATGATCAAGATAACCGGATAATAGAACAGAGCTTAGCTGAGGCATCAACAGTTCAGCCAACCTTAGCCGATATACACCATTTATTGATGACCATCAACCAAAATTTGGCAGGCATCACTACCGAGTAACAAAACACCCGTATTCGAATAGAAAAGCTATCAGCCGAGCAAGTTGCGCCACCAGGGTTCGACCTACCACCACCAAATCGAGATCCAAATCAAGGGCAATCATCACGACTCTAAAATTCAGAGATACCGCCCCCCATCCAAGGAATCATCCCACAACAAGCAGGTCCTATGCCAATAGGTCCCATTCAACCTAACCCTAATAACCCAATCCAGTGGGCCCCGAATTCCAGTCCCACCTATCTACAACAAGAACCACTTATCATCTGGCCATAACCCTAAGTCCATCCGAGTTTTGACCCTCAGTATCAACAATGGCCACATGTTCCAAGTCCTACCACCGGCCCCGGCAGCCCCTCTTAACGAGTTTTTTAATATAAACCGACTCTAGGCAGCTTATGCAGAATTAATAGTAGCCCGAGAACAGCTTGAGAAAGTGCCAAAAAAGAGTGAAGAAATAAAATAAGCTGAGAGAGCATATGAGGATCCTACATAAAAGAATTTCTCAAATAAAAAGGGCGGATGAGATTACAGATATGAATGCTTTCTTTCTCTATCCTGAAGCCAGATTACCCCAAAGGTTCAAGCTCCCCTCTATTACAAAATTCACTAGAATAACCCTCCCAAAAATGCACCTCTAATCATACATCCGGTCCATGCAAATGTCCGATTGTGGAGAACCTGAGTTGGCTCAGGCCTTTCACACGTCTCTCACGAGGGCGGCCCTGTGATATTTTTTGATCTGGAGAGACACCACACGAAAACCTGGGGAGACATCGTCAAAGAGTTCATGACAAAGTAAGAGTCCAATGAAGATTTGGAAATTACCCGTAAGCACCTAGAGATGGCCAAGTAGGGCGAGAAAGAAAGTTTCAACGATTTCGTCATCGCTAGAGAGAGGTTGCCTCTCAAATGTCCAAATGACCTGATGAAGAAAAACAATTGGAGATAATACAAAAGAATTTCACTTATACTATATTAAACTGCATTGAGAAGCATGTGTTCTCACATTTCAGAGCTCTATTGAGTATGGGTTCCTAGGTAGAAGAATAGTTGGCCAAAAAAGTAGAAACTGACACCAAAAAAGCCTCCTATACCGGGAAAAGGACAGCCACCCCAGCTGTAAACCAACTGAGTACATACCACTACCAACAAAACCCATTCTAACAACAAGAACAGTTACCCCCAATGAGTTGGCCCATGCAAGGGGACTCTTCGAATACTAAAGCCAAGAAAAGGAGGAATTTTTGCACTCTTCCTACAACTCTGACCAAAAACTTGGAATTACTCCGAAATGCCAGACTAATTACCCCACTTAATCCTCACCTCCCGCCAAACCCCATTTTTGGCACATGGAAAATGAACGAGAACTGCGCTTACCATCAGGCAGTCA